>JAWWEY010000114.1:507904-522253 GCA_035582745.1 Loriotus luctuosus
TCAATTCCCCCAATAATTACAATTCCCCCGATAATTTCAATTCCCCCAATAATTACAATTCCCCCAATAATTACAACTCCCCAAATAATTACAATTCGCCCGATTTCAATTCCCCCAATAATTACAATTCCCCTGATAATTACAATTCCCCCAATAATTTCAATCCCCCCAATTTCAATTCCCCCGAATATTTCAATCCCCCCGGACATTTGGATTCCCCTGAATATTTTAATTCCCGTGCCCAGCCACTCACCAACCATGTGTTTGCGCACGTGGGCCATGGTGTAGAACTTCTTCTCGCAGATCTCGCAGGAGAATTTCTTCTCGGCGTAGCCGTGCACGATCTTGATGTGCTCGTGGAGCGACCAGAGCTTCTTGAAGGATTTGTTGCAGGACACGCACTGGGATGGACACAGAGGGACACGGGTTAGGGGCAGGCAAGGTTTGGCAAAAAAAACACCCCAAAATGGTGAAAAAGGTGCCTGAGAATGTGAATTTTGGGATTTATACCTGACAGGAGGGGAGCAGTGAGAATGTGGATTTTGGGATTTATACCTGAGGGGAATGGAGGAAGTGGGAATGTGAATTTTGGGATTTATACCTGAGGGGAATGGAGCTAGTGAAAATGTGAATTTTGGGATTGCACCTGAGGGGAATGGAGGCAGTGAAAATGTGAATTTTGGGATTTATACCTGAGGGGAATGGAGGCAGTGAAAATGTGAATTTTGGGATTTACACCTGACAGGAGGGGAGCAGTGAAAATGTGGATTTTGGGATTTATACCTGAGGGGAATGGAGGAAGTGAGGATGTGGATTTTGGGATTTATACCTGAGGGGAATGGAGGCAGTGAAAATGTGAATTTTGGGATTTATACCTGACAGGAGGGGAGCAGTGAAAATGTGAATTTTGGGATTTATAGCTGAGGGGAATGGAGCTAGTGAAAATGTAAATTTTGGGATTTATATCTGACAGGAGGGGAGCACTGAAAATGTGGATTTTGGGATTGCACCTGAGGGGAATGGAGGAAGTGAGAATGTGGATTTTGGGATTTATACCTGAGGGGTATGGAGGCAGTGAGGATGTGGATTTTGGGATTACCTGAGAAGAATGGAGGCAGTGAGAATGTGGATTACCTGACAGGAGGGGAGGCAGTGAAAATGTGGATTTTGGGATTT
Source organism: Loriotus luctuosus (assembly GCA_035582745.1). Classification (NCBI taxonomy): domain Eukaryota; kingdom Metazoa; phylum Chordata; class Aves; order Passeriformes; family Thraupidae; genus Loriotus; species Loriotus luctuosus. The sequence continues at coordinate 509,081 of JAWWEY010000114.1, forward strand.
ACAGCAGAGGGAAATGGAGACAGTGAAAATGTGGATTTTGGGATTTACAGCACAGGGGAATGGAGGTAGTGAGATTGTGAATTTTGGGATTACACCTGAGGGTAATGGAGGCAGTAAAAATGTGGATTTTGGGATTTACAGCAGATGGGAATGGAGACAGTGAAAATGCAGATTTTGGGATTGCACCTGAGGGGAAGGGAAGCAGTGAGAATGTGGATTTTGGGATTACACCAAGGGAAGTGTGTTCTGGTGCCTCCTGACCCCAAAATCCAACAGCAGGGGAGGGGCACAGGGACAGCTCCACAGGCCCTGGGGCTGCTGGGCTGGGAGGGTCCAGCCCTGGAAAAGGGAAATCCAAACCCTGGAGAGGGGAAAATCCAAACCCTGGAAAAGGGAAAATCCAAACCCTGGAGGGGGAAGGATCCAAACCCTTTCAGTGAGAAGGACCCAAACCCTTGGAGTAGGAAAATCTGAACATTTTCAGTTAGAAGGCTCCAAACCCTTGAAGAGGGAAGGCAAACCCTTGGAATGGAAAAATCCAAACCCTTGGAGTGGGAAGATTCAAACCCTTGGAGAGGGAAGAATCCAAACTCTTGGACTGGGAAAATCCAAACCCCTGAAGAAGGGAAGGATCCAAACCCTTGGAATGGAAAAATCCAAACTGCTGGAGTGGGAAAATCCAAACATTTTCAGTGAGAAGGATCCAAACCCTTGGAGCAGGAAGAATCCAAACTCTTGGAGGGCAAAGAATCCAAACCCTTGGAGTGGAAAAATCCAAACCCGTGGAGAGGGAAGATCCAGACCCGTGGTGCAGAAAAAAAATTCCAAACCCTTGGAGTAGAAAGAATCCAAACTCTGGAGAGGGAAAAATCCAAACCCTTGGAGCAGAAAGAATCCAAACATTTTCAGTGAGAAGGATCCAAACCCTTTGGTGAGATAAGAATCCAAACCCTCGGAGTGGGAAAATCCAAACCCTTGGAGTGGGAAAATCCAAACTCCTGGAGAGGGAAGAACCCAACAGAGCTGGAGGAGGCCGACACCATTAAATTCCCCAAGCCCCATCCAGCCCCTCCTGCCCCCCCAAATCCAGGTGTGGCCACTCCAGGCTCTCCCATCCCTCTGGATCTCCATGGGAAGCAGCTCCCATCCCGCCGGACACTCCGGGATCAGCTCCTCCTCTCTTCCTTCGTGGAAGCTCCAAAGTGGCACTGGAGGCTGAGAATTCCTTCCCAAAACTCCTGTGGGATGTTCCAGGCAATCAGTCCCCTCGAGGATTTCAGGCAGCTCTTGCTTTTCCCAGCAGATCTTCCCAAAAGCTTCAGTAAAAATTCCCGTGTGGAAATTCCAGCTGGAAATCTCAGGGCGTGAGGAAACCAAACCACCTTCAGCTCGGAGGGCACAGGGAGGAACTGCGCCTTGTCCCGGGGGTTTTTGGGATCTTTGGGGTTTTTGGGATGTCTCCACAGCCCAGCCCAGCAATTCCCACCCTTTTCCCCATCAGTCAGAAGGGCTGGGTGCTGATTAATGAGCAAATTAACGAGTTCTGCTCGTTGGGAGCGTTTCCTCTCCGCTGGGATCTCGGCAGGGTTGGGAATTCTCACCTGGGATTCTGCAGGCACCGAGGGGGAGGGAAAAAATTCCCTTGGGAGGGGAAAAAAAATCCCTGGAGAGCCAAGAAATTCCACAGAACGATCCCCAAATCCTCGGATTTACAGAGCAAGGAGCCCTTGGGGGGCCGAGGCCACACCAGAATTCAGGATTAAAACTCCAACACTGAGAGGGAGGAACCACACAGAGCTCCAGGTGACCGCAGGAATCCCCTGAAGGTGCTGACTGTGATGGGTGAAAAAGCAGAAATTACCTGGAAAAACAGATTTATTCCATCCCCAGGAGGAAAAACTGGGAGGAGCCAGCCTTGGTTTTCATTTCAGTCCGAAATTAAACCGGTTTTGTCCCAGGACAAAGCTCCCCCTCGACACACTGAACCCTGAACTGAGGGAAATTTTAATTCTCCCTCAATCCTGCTGGCAACTGGAATAAAAACACAGCAACAGGCAGCTGCAAAACACATCCCAAAGGCAGGACAGAACAAGAATTGCTGGATTTATTCCTGGGTATTGAGGACCTGAAGGTGACTCCCAGTGCCAGCAGCACTGGGAAGTTTCTGGACCAGATTCATCTGGATTTAAATCAAAATTTCTGTAATTTCTCCTTTTCTTATCACTTTTGGACACATGTGTAGATGGATACAGGATATTTCACCATTTTATGTGTTCAAAATATTTAGGAATTCCTCCTGAAATTTTAATTCCTGCTTTGATTCCTTTATTTTTTAATTCCTGCTTAAATTTTATGCTGTGAATGAACCCCCTGCTTGCTGGGGCATCTCTTAAATTCCCATTTTAATCCCCCCTGCTGCACTGAACTTTTAAAATATTTCTTTCAAAAGCTGCAAAAATTAAATTTATATTAATAAATCCTTCCTTGAGCTGAAACTTAAAGAAAAGAAAAACAGCCCAGAGTTACCCAGAGCTGGGAAATGAGCTTAGAAAAGAGAAATTGCAATAAATATTCCATGTCTCCCACACAGCGGGAGCTGAGGATCAACCCAGCTCAGCATTGAAAGCAAACAAACAATGAAAAATGTTCAATTCTTGCGCTCAAACTCTCACACAAAAAAAAAAACCTCCTCGCCCTAACAAATTCCAGCTGCCCAAAAATCCAACGGGAGCCAGGATTCCAGGAGGAGGTGGGTGGGAAATAAGGCAAAAAAAAGCAGATTTGGGGTGCCAGGGATGGCAGCAGTGCCCCGGTTCCCTGGCACGGAGCTGCCAGGCACAAACCCCAGAGGGAGCAGGAACTCTGGAGCTCTTCCCACAGCTCCCAAAGCCTCCTCCCGTTGCTGGGGAGGAAAAATGGTGATTTTTGTGTCTTCAGGGAGATCTGCTGGGGTTTCCTGCCAGGTGCAGTGCTGAACTCCAGCCCTTCAGGAACACTCGGGGAGCTCCCGTGCTCTCAGAGGGGTTTAAGCTCCGTTTTAAGCCCAGCTCAGATCCAGACTCCACTGCTGCCTCTGGGATCTCACAGATTGCCCATTCCAGGGAATTCCTGAGATTCTGTTTCCCCTGGGAAGCTCACCTGGTTTCCCACGCTGTGGGACTGCATTTCAGGACATGGAAACCCCTGGAATTCTAAACTCAGTGAGAGCTGTGGGTGCTCAGCAGGAAGAGGAGAAGGAGGAGGATTTACCACAGAACTTCAGATTTTTGGGGCCATTTACTCCAGATTCTGACCCTGTTAAAGGAGCTTTGTGCTCCCAACTCACAGTTTACTCCTGGAGTAACAGCTCAGAGCAGCTGAGCACTCTTTCCCTGCCATCCCCTCCTTTTGGGAGACCCCAAAATGCGGGATAAGGTAGAGCCCGGGCCCGGCTCAGCACGCGGGGCCGTGCAAAAAGAGATTTTTTTCCCCCTGTGAAGCGTCCACCAGCCGGATCCAGGGCACGCCAGGAGGTGTGGGGACCTGGCAAGCAGGCGAGCAGACCTACCTGGATGTTTTTTTCACAGTCAGTTTGCTGGTGGAGGGACAGCTCACTCTCTAGCACAAATTTCTTCCCACATTTGTCGCAGATCTGCATGCGCCTGTGGGTGACGTTCATGTGCTTCTCCAGGTACCAGCGTGTGTTAAACACCCTGGGGCACTTCTCACAGGTCAGAGTCTCCTTCTCTTCACACTTGGATTTCTGCACAGGTGCCTTGGGCTCCTTTGCAGCTTTCTTCTTACGCTTGGGGGGCTCCGCGCTCTTCCTGCGGCCGCGCGTGGCTCGGGGCGCCGGGGAGGCGGCGGCGGCCGCGGCGGCTCTCCTGCTTCTCCTCTGGCCAACACTACCCTTCTCCACTCTTTTCTCCTTTTTCTTCTGCCTCTCATTCTCCTCATAATCATTACTGTCTTCCGTGGCCTCTTCCCCACTGTCACCCTCCTCTTCCTCACTGCTGCTCTTAAGGACAGCAGTCTCTTTGGACTGGGAGGGGACACCCTTCTCCCCTTTGGACACATTTAAGGTTTGGTTGTTAAGGTTTACCTCCACTATAATCTGCTCCCTTTTGTAAGTCACTTCATCTTCCTCCTCTTCCTCCTCCTCAGAGTCGTCAGAGTTTTCCCTGTCTTCTTTCACAGCCCGGACCTCTCCTACCGCTCTGCTCTCCCTGAAAAACGGCTGCTCCTCCCTCTCGTGGAGGTGGCCCTTGCTGCCCTTGCTGTCCACCAGCACCGAGAAGGGGCTCCCTGACTCCCTCTTGTACACCTTGGTGGACAGGTCGAGCTCCTGGCTGGGGTAGAAGGCGGGCGGCCCCTCCTGCGCCATGCCGGCCCCGGGGGGCTCCCCCTTGGCTGCGTGGCTCATCTGGGGGCGCTCATGGGGCGCCCTCGGCCGCGGCGGGGCTGCTCCGGCCCGGTGCCTCTTCCATCGGAGCCCGGCGGGGAAGGGGGTCCTGGCGGGGGGCGGGATCACGGCAGGGGCAGGGCGGGCAGGGATCTTCGGCAGCAAGCGGAGCCCTCGAGCATTTTATCTGCGGGAGACAGCGGGAGGGAGGGACAGTCAGTGGGGAATGACCGCGGGGATGGGGATGGGGACAGCCCGGCCCGGGGGAGCCTTCCAGGGGGAGCTGAGGGTGGGACAGGGAGCGACCAACAGCAGCGAGCAGGAGAATTCCCAGCAGAGACTCCCAGGGAATGGAAATCCAGCAAGGGACACTCCCCATCAACCATTCCTCCCGGAATTTTGGGAGCAGTGACAACCCCACAAACAGCAATGACCAGGAGAATTCCCAGAGAATGGAAATCCAGCAAGGGACACTCCCCATCAACCATTTAACTTGGAATTTTGGGAGCACTGACAGCCCCACAAACAGACTGGCAGCAGAGTCCCAGGGAATGGAAATCCAGCAAGGAATACTATCTATCCATCAGAGATAACCACAACAGCTCCTCCTGGATTTTTGGGAGCAGTGATGGCCCCATAAACAGCAGGGACCAGGAGAATTCCCAGCAGAGACTCCCAGGGAATGGAAATCCAGCAAGGAATACTCTCCCATCCACCAGAGATAACCATAACCACTTCTACCGAATTTTTGGGAGCACTGATGGCCCCACAACCAGCAAGAACCAGGAGAATTCCCAGGCAATGGAAATCTGGCAAGGGATACTCCCCATCAACCATTCCTCCTGGATTTGTGGGAGCACTGACAGCCCCAAAACCAGCAGGGATTCCCAGCAGAGAATCCCAGAGAATGGAAATCCAGGCAAGGGATGTTCTCCACCCACCAGACCTGTTTCTCCTGGGTTCCTGGGAGCACTGATGGCCCCAAATCTGCTCTGCCCCCACAAACACGGGGCGTGCCCACCCCAAAACAGCCCAGCTCTCCCCCAGCCCACCCTCGCACGCTCCAGAGCCACATTCCAACCACGGAGGAATTCCCCCACTGAGGAATTTCAGTGGTTCTCACCTCACAGCATTAAAGCAGCCCGGGAGCACCCCGGAGATGCTGGATTTTGAGGGATTTGAGGAATTCTTCCTTTGTCTCTCCCTCCCTTCCCCCCTTCCCTTAATCCCCACGGCACAATCTCAGTTTCCCCCGCGGTTTTCCAAGCTGGAATTTGCCCGGACTTTGCTGCCGCTTCCTGCTGCAGGAAGCGCCACGTGGGCCCTCAGGGACACAAACCAATCAATCCCTCACATTTCTCTTTTATTTTCTTTTTTTCTTTTTTCCTTTTTTCCCACCAGGACAATTCCAGCTTGGGAGCTCGGATGGCAACAGCGAGCCCGAGGTTTTGGGCTGGGCTGATGCCATCAGGAATTCCTGGAATCAGAGGGTGCAGGGGAGGAGAATTAAGGACAGAGACGTCCCAGAGTGGGATGGAAGGGACAGAAATCCCACCCAGGGACACCTTCCATGATCCCAGCCTGGCCTGGGACACTGCCAGGGATGGAGCAGCCACAGCTTCCCCTGGAATTCCATCCCAGCCAGGAATTCCTGCCCAAAATCCACCCAAGCCTCTCTTCCAGAGATTCCTCTATTGTCATCTCTGTTCCACCAGAATTTCCCCCCTTCGGAGTGAATTTTAACTGGGCAGGAGATGAAGCAACCAGTGCCTGAATAAGTAATATTAATTATTAATAACAATAAAGGGAATCTTTGTGAAGGGCCACACCGGGGAAGGAAAGGAAAAAATAACCAGTTTGATGATGAACTTCATTAAAACACTCCACTGCTTCTCCAGGGTTCCCAAATTACCCCAAATTAATTTCCTGGAGGTGCCTGGCAGCCTCAGCACCACAGCAGGGCCCATTCCCACTGCTCCATCCTCAAAGCCCACGGAAATCCCAGAGGTGGGCTGATAATGCTGGATTGTGGGCACAACTCACATTCAGATGGAAAAAAATATACAATAAACTGGTTTTGGCCAGCTGGAATTCCCAATGTTACACCCAGGAAGCCGTGGGAAGGATGAATCCCAGTTTAGCTTTTCCTTCCAGTGGGATGGATTATTCAGGAGCTCAGGAAATTCCCAGTTCCACGTAGAAAATATCTGATTATTTCTTTATCATATTAAGCATCTCTAGGAAGCTGCAGAAGGAAACCAGGAATTCCACTGCAGAGCCAGTAAAGCACAAAACTTGCCATGAAAAGAAAATTTCACCTTTTCCACCATTTACCAAATGGCAAAAAACTCCTGCCAATATTTCACCTCTGCTCACTAAAGGGATATTTGTGTAAAAAACCCCTTTTTATCAAGAGGAATCACCTCAAATCAAGCCCGCAGTGGGGTTTATTCTGAATTATCAAAGCTGTTTGCTCTGAAAACCACTTCACTCTGCAGCATCAGCGGCTGCTGTGGCTTTGAACCTTTCACTGCCACCCTCGAGGGACCCACAACTTTCAAAACCATTATTTAAATAAAAAGCAAAGCCCTCCTTGGCCATTTAGCACAAACAGCAGCTCTGAAATACTGCCCTAAAAACGCTCTTAAAACACATTTCCCCCCCTCGCTTTTAAATTTCTAATCCCAAAGCAGCGTTTGGGTGTTTTTAATCCCAAAACACCCAAGTGTTTTTTGTTGTTTTAAAGGTGAATTTAATTTTGTCAAAGCAGATTTTTCCACAGAACAAATTCCAGTCACGCTGCCAAATGAGAGATGCAGGCCGTGATTAAGATGTAAAAAGGAAACAAGAGTTTCAAAGCGATTTTTGATGCTTATCAAGCCCCAAACCTGGGGAATATCTGCAGCAATCAAAGGTTTGCAAAGACTCCGACATGAAAAGCTCGAACTCTGAAGAAAAAAAAGCACAATTTGCAGACAAAAGAGTGGGTGGAGGAAGCTGGTGAGTGTGTGGGAGCAACTTCACACCGAGCTTCTGAAGAAAAACCGCATTTTTTGGTGTTACCGGCACTAAAAATAGAGAGATACAGGCTCGGCCGGGGAGGCCTCGGCCCGGCCTGGGCTCGGCCCAGCGCGGCCGGCCCGGAGGAAAAAGTGAGGAAAAACTGAGGGAAAAGTGGGAAAAAACTGAGGAAAAACAGGATTTCAGGAGAAGGTGAAGATGGGAGGGAAGCAGGATTTGAGGAAAAAATGAGGATTTGAGGAAAAGCTGAGGAAAAATCGAGGAAAAACTGAGGGTGTGAGGAAAAGCTGGGGGGAAACTGACTGAGGGTGTGAGGGAAAAACTGAGGGAAAAGTGGGGAAAAACTGAGGAAAAACAGGATTTCAGGAGAAGGTGAAGATGTGAGGGAAGCAAGATTTGAGGAAAAATGAGGGTGTGAGGAAAAGCTGAGGAAAAATTGAGGAAAAACTGAGAGTGTGAGGGAAAAATTGAGGAAAAACTGAGGGTGTGGGGGAAAATTGAAGGGAAAACTGACTGAAGATGAGAGGAAGGTTAAAGATTTCAGGAAAAGCTGAGGGTGTGAAGATGTTTTCCCATTGAAACTCCGTGAAATCCCCAGGTCATGTGAATTCTGGAGAATGAGCCAGCAGGGAATAACTACAGATTGCACCAAGAAAACAAAAAGCAAGGGCTAAAATGACATTTTTGGGGTGTCCTGTGCAGGAATTGGACTCGATCCCTGAGGGTCCCTTTATCAGGATATTCCATGATTCCATAAACGGGTCCATAACAGCTCAATAAATCTGCAATATCGCAATAAAAAAGCCTCAATAAACTCTCCCAGTTGGAAGCACAGGTGCCTGGAACAGGCCCAGCCATTTCCAAAGAGTGGGAAAACACATCTGAAGGGAATTATTTCAATTATTTCTCTCAGCTCTCAATCCCTTCTTTCCTGTGCATCGGCTGCTTTAGGTGCAAAAAAAAAACCTTAAAAATCTGTTTTTAAGTGGGGAAGTTTTATCTCCCAGAGCCTCGGCACATCCAGGTGCTTTTGCATTTCCATGGGAAGTGCCGGAGCTGCCTGAGCCCATGGAAATGCAAAATAAATGCAAAATAAATGTAAAATAAAGCGCTGAGTGCTGCTAACGACCCTATTGCCATTCCCAAAGCCCGGGACCCACCTGAGCTGCAAGAGCAGCTCAGCAGAGCCTGAAATAATCAGGAAAATCATCCCGAGAGGGAAACAGGGAAGAGAAATCCCCTTTGGGAATGGTGCGGGAGGGTATTTGGGAGCAGCATTCCCAATTCCTGCAGAAAACAGGGAAATCAGAACCCTCCTGCCACTGCCAGCCCCGGAACAGCTTTTCCTTAAATTCCAGAGAGCCCTGGGAAGAGGGGATAAATCCTATAAATTTTGCAATTCCAGGGTTTTTCCCAGTTTTTTTTTTTTTTTTTTCCTTGGGCGTTCCTAAAATGACCAAGGGTAGGTGCAGGAGGGCCTGGGCAGGGACAGAACAGCCTGGAGAAGGGATAAATCCTGTAAATCCTGGAATTCCAGCAGCTCCCACCTCACCCCGCTGCTTTTTGGCCATTCCCAAAATAAAACCCGCGCTGGGTATTTCGCTGACTCAGCAGGCAGTTTATATTTTTATTTATTTTTTTCCCCCTCCCCGCTCTGTCTGGAGCTGGGAATTTCCCTCCCAAGTGTTCCAGAAGCTCACGGAAAATCAGATTCCCAAATCCCCACAAAATATCTGTGAAATCCTGCCGCTAAAACTGAGAATCCATGAGGAAGAAGAGCTCAGGCTTTTCCCATTTTTTCAAGAGGGACAATCTGGCTGAGCCCAGATTTTTGGGAGACAGGCACAAAGCCTTTCCAACCAGCGGTTCCTGGATTTTTTTCAAGCATTATCTCCATGAGAAATCCATTCCAGAGGTTTTCATTTCGGAATTCAGCACTAAAATCCTTCGGATTTGGCAATAAACGAGGGGTGTTTTACTGAATTTAAAGGAGTTTGAGATCTAGCAGCCACAAACTCAACGTCTTTCTTGAAGTAGGAAAAAAAATGGCATTTCCCATTGAGCACCACTGACCCTGGTGTCCAGGAACGGTGGAAGCCCCAAAAAGGAAATCCATCATCATGATCTCTTGCCCAAAATTTGCATTTTTCCCCCCAAAGAGGCCCCGGAGGTGTCTCTGTGTCCTTGGATATGCAGAGGTGCAAATGAAATGTGAATATCCTGCCCCAAAGCCACCTTGGAATTCCTACCTGGACATTTCCCCAGCAGGAAAAATCCCATTTCCAGGGCGTAAAAAATCCCATTTCCAGTGGGGAAAAAATCCCATTTCCAGTGGGGAAAAAATCCCATTTCCAGAGGGGGAAAAATCCCATTTCCAGGGGGTAAAAAATCCCATTTCCAGGGGGTAAAAAATCCCATTTCCAGAGGGGGAAAAATCCCATTTCCAGTGGGGAAAAAATCCCATTTCCAGAGGGGAAAAAATCCCATTTCCAGGGGGTAAAAAATCCCATTTCCAGGGGGTAAAAAATCCCATTTCCAGGGGGAAAAAATCCCATTTCCAGAGGGGAAAAAAACTACATTTCCAGGGGGGAAAAAAATCCCATTTCCAGGGAGGGAAAAAATCCCATTCCCAGAGGGGAAAAAATCCCATTTCCAGAGGGGAAAAAATTACATTTCCAGGGGGTAAAAATCCTATTTTCAGGGAGTAAAAAATCCTATTTTCAGGGAGTAAAAAATCCCATTTCCAGGGGAAAAAATCCCATTTCCAGGGGAAAAAAAATCCCGTTTCCAGAAGGGGAAAAAAAAAATTCCCATTTCTACAGGGGGGAAAAATGTCATTTCTAGGGGAAAAAAAAATTCTCATTTATAGGGAAAAAAAATCCCATTTCTATGGGAAAAAAGGCTCATTTCCAAAGAGATGAGGCCCAGCAGAAGGTGCTGGAAAAGCTGCTGGGAATTGCTGGGAGAAGTCCCAGTGTGAAACCTCCCGAGGGAAGGGTGAGCTGGAGCTGCTGCTGGCACCTGCCTGGGTTTCACTCCCTGCTTTTTATTTTTTATTTATTTTTTTTTTTTTTTAATCCAGCCCACAAAAATCCCAGGTCCCAAACCCAGCTGGAAAACACCAGGAATTTGGGGATTGGGCAGGGAATTTGGGGTTTTGGGGAAGTCTGTCTCTTGTGCTGTGCTGATTTTGGAGAACGTTGGGAATTCTGCCCCCAAATCCTGGAAAAACTCCCTGAAAAGGCACAAACTGGGATGGAATTGGCCTCGTTCCTATGGGGATGTGTTTAAAAAAATCAGGTTTTGATTAAAATGCTCTTTTGAGGCTTCAAACCCACCCAAAACACCCCTTGGGATTCAGAGATTGCTGAAATTTTGCTCCAATCCAGGAGCTGCTGGAAAGGATTTTAAGGCCTTGTGAGGCACTGGGATCCAGGGAAGAACAGGTTAAAAAAAATCCACATTTTTGGTGGAAAACACTGGAAAAATTCAACCACATTCACCTGAGGGAGCTCAGGACAGAGCAGGGAGATCTCCCCTGGATCTCTTTAATATTTAAAGGGTGAAACTTCGTGAGAATAAAATGAACTTTGCAGAAAAATCCCCATTTTTCCCCTCATTATTGTGGGGGGAAACCTCCAAACACTCGCTTAATAAAATCCTGAAAGGACAAACAGCACAGATTTAGCAAAATGTAAATGAATGCTGTTTTGAAAAGTAAAATTGTCTTCAGAAATTGACTTTATCTCCCTTTTAGAAGGCCTGGATCTGGTAGGGAGAGAGCAGAGCAGACTGAGAGTCTGTGCTGGAGGAACTGAACCAAGAGAAATAAAATATTGTATTTTACATGTTAAATATCATATAAAATATTATATATTATAAAGAAGACAATATATATTATAAAGAATACAATAGATATATTATATTACATATATAATACACAGTATATAGTGTGGGATACACAATATATATCTATATCAAATTCTATATGAATATACAATATGAAACATCTAATGTTATATATAATACTATATATTGTATATATTATAAAATGTTTTAATATAACAATTATTCACAGAATATCAGAGAAATCTCCCTCTCCTCAGCTGCCTGCTGCTTCCTTTCAGTTCTGCCTCTTTCTTTTTTTTGTGGAATAAAATTAATTAATTTTTTTTTGGCCCTGAGAGCTGCAGAGAGAAATAGGTCAGCGAGGAGAGGAGTTTTGTAAGCACCTGAAATCCACCTGTGCCATCTCTGGGCACGTCCCTGCTGCTCCTCCTGTTTACTGCAAAAATCCAGCTCAGAACTCAGGGAACCTTCCCAAGGCACTCCCACAGGGAATCTCCTGCTCTGAGCACAAAAAGAGACTTGGGATAGATAAAAATTTACATTTTTAGGTGAAGCTGGAGCTCCCGGGGTAAAATCCCCACATTCTGTGATTGCAGCAGAGAGGAGGAAAGCACAGCACCCCAATATCTTCTATTTTTGGATGATTTACCCCAATTTCCTCCCTTCCCACAGCAAGATTTCCTCTGAAAACATCAGTTAAATCTAATAAAATCTAATAAATCTATGCTCCCTATAGCATTATTAGATTATAAAGTCAATTAAACCCTTCAAAACTCACAACCATCTCCAATACCAGAGCCTCTTCTGAGCACACCAATATTCCAAAGGTGTTTTAACAAATAACCCCAGGGATGGCCCCAAACCCCCATTCCTGCAGCTCTGAGCTTCCCCCCGCAGAAAATCAAAATTACAAAATTCTAAACCAGCCCTGAACCCCCCGGCAGCCCAGGGAACACAACTGCCCAGCTGCAAAAACCAAAAAGCCTCCATGGATTTGCACTTTGCTTTCACACAGCCTCCAGAAAAGCTCTCAGAGCTCCTGCCCGTTTGTACCCAGATTTGGGGATCACACATCTGGAACTGCAGAGCAGCTGTACCTAGATTTGGGGATCACATCTGGAATTGCAGCTGTACCCAGATGTTGGGATCACACCTGGACTTGCAGAGCAGCTGTACCCAGATTTGGGATCACACATCTGGAATTGCAGCTGTACCCAGATGTTGAGATCACACCTGGAGTTGCAGCTGTACCCAGATTTGGGGATCACACCTGGAATTGCAGCTGTACCCAGATTTGGGGATCACATCTGGAATTGCAGCTGTACCCAGATGTTGGGATCACACCTGGAGTTGCAGCTGTACCCAGATTTTGGGATCACACATCTGGAATTGCAGAGCAGTTGTACCCAGATTTGGGATCACACATCTGGAATTGCAGCTGTACCCAGATTTGGGGATCACACATCTGGAATTGCAGCTGTACCCAGATGTTGGGATCACACCTGGAGTTGCAGCTGTGCCCAGATGTTGGGATCACACCTGGAATTGCAGAGCAGTTGTACCCAGATGTTGGGATCACACCTGGAATTGCAGGGCAGCTGTACCCAGATGCTGGGATCACATCTGGAATTGCAGAGCAGTTGTACCCAGATTTTGGGATCACACCTGGAGTTGCAGCTGTGCCCAGATGTTGGGATCACACCTGGAGCTGCAGCTGTACCCAGATTTTGGGATTACACCTGGAGTTGCAGCTGTACCCAGATTTTGGGATCACACCTGGAATTGCAGAGCAGCTGTATCCAGATTTGGGATCACACATCTGGAATTGCAGCTGTGCCCAGATTTGAGGATCACACATCTGGAATTGCAGCTGTACCCAGATTTGGGGATCACACATCTGGAATTGCAGCTGTACCCAGATG
>JAWWEY010000114.1:592603-607128 GCA_035582745.1 Loriotus luctuosus
GGCTGAACTCCACAGAAATCAGGAACCAGCATAGAAATGGGGCTGAACTCCACAGAAATCAGGAACCAGCATAGAAATGGGGCTGAACTCCACAGAAATCAGGAACCAGCATAGAAACGGAGCTCAGCTGCACCTGGGGGAGAGGAATCGTAGAAATCAGCATGGCAATGGGGCTGAACTTCACCTGGGAGAGAAAGGAACACCAAAATCAGCAACCAGCATGGAAACAGAGCTCAGCTGCACCTGGGGCAGAGAGGAACACCAAAATCAGCATGGGAATGGGGCTGAAATTCACCTGGGGGGCAAAAGAACCATAGAAATCAGCAACCAGCATGGAAACCGAGCTCAGCTGCACCTGGGGGGGAGAGGAACCATAGAAATGAGCAGCCAGCATGGGAATGGGGCCTCAGCTGCACCTGGGGGGCACACAGAGACAGCCCCCATCAGAACAGAGGACAAATCAAACCAACTCGAGGGGTTCAATCTCCCCAGAACACAAATTGCTCTCTCCTCTCTAAACACCTTCAAAATGTGATGTTGCACTGGAAGGTTCCACCGAAACGTTTCCAGCAAACACAGAGCAGCCCAAAGGGCAGCCTGGAGCCCGGGATGGAGGGGTTTGGCACAGGGAAGAGCCTGGCTGAGCCTTCTGCTCACAGCTTTGTGTCCTGCAGCACCTCACACAAAACAGGGCCGTGGATTCCTCCAGCAGGAGCAGCAGCCAGGGAAGGCAGGCAGGGATTTTGGGATTGGCCACCTGTCTGCACGCTGAGCTACAAGATGGTCAGGGATGGAAAGGCTTCAGCAGGAGGAAATGCAGGGAATGAATAAATCAACCATGAGAGAAGGCCATGAAACTGGATTTTGTGGTTAAAATTGCAGTAAATTTCAGTGGTTTAGTTTGTGACTAACACCTTTTTACTCATTGTCACACAAGGTATTCTGATCTCTGAAAATAAAAATTCTATTTAAGAAGAGTTAAAAGGATGGATTAAAAAAAAAAGAAGACATAAAACCAACTTAAAATAACTTTGGAATCCCCTGAAACTGTGATTCCATGTCCCTCCACACATCCCTGGCCAGAAGGTGGGAATGAAACGTCTAGGCACAACCAGCTCCTGGTCTGCTCCCTGGCAGGAATTCCCCATGGGCTGGGTTTGCCTGCTCAGGACACTTCAGGTGTCACCAGGTGTCACCTCCCCAGCAGTGCTGGCACCTCTGCACTGGAGCTGGATGGGAAAGCACGGCAGGCACAGAGCTTTGAGGGAAATATTTGGGAAATAATTCAGATATCAGGGCTCAGGAGAGGCAGGGACACACGTCAGGCACAGGCAGAAATATCAAAATACAGGAAACAAAACAGAAAATATTATTTTATGGCCCCCTGTGTACAGTGAGAGTTTGCTACTCCTTGGCTATAAATAACAAACTCCTGGCTCGGGACAGAGCTAAAATCCCAGCTCAGAGCAGAGTGATTCTCACCCCACTCCCAAGCACTTCCAGATGGAGAAACTCGATCCGGGGGCAGAGCCAGAGCACCTGGGCAAGCACAGGAAATGTTCCCTTGTCACCCTGCCCTGCCAAAACCCCCTCCGGCCTCCACAGCCCAGCTCTGCCTTCAGCAGGGAAATCCTGAGGCCTCACCTGCCACAGGTGGGCACAGAAACCCAACAAACAATCCTGGAACAGACTCCAGAATCACGGGACTTTTGTCCCAAAAATCGGTCATTTTCTGCCTCTCAGGATAAACCAACTCCCTCCTAAGAAACAGAGCAGAAATTCCCAGGAATTTCCACTTCCAGCCAGGTTTATGCATGGAAAGGGAACTCAGGGGAGGCTGGGAAGGAAAGAAGGAGATTTTTAATTGAGGGGTTCAAAAGCTGAGTGGCTGCTCCTGGGGCCAGCAAAGCACCAAACAGTGCCTGGGAACAGCACAGGGAGAGGGAGCAGGAGGGGATCATGGAGCAGGAAAACAGGCATGAGGCAGGAAAAGCTCCTTCACTCCCTGCTCCCTTCAAAGGCTCGGGAAGGACAGCACAAGGTTGGCTTTGGAACAGGAAAAGGGGAAAAGGGCAGGGGATGGAAGGGCAGAGCTCTGCTGGTCCTGCCAGGTCAGTGCCAGCATGGGGGCAGTGCCAGCTGTGCCCTGCTGGGACACAGGGGGCTGTCCCCTCTGAAATCCTGGGCAGGGGGTTCACCTGGTGAAAAGTCTCTGCATGACATCACCCAAAATGTCCCTGAACGCCACCAAATTCAATGTTTATACCCTGAGCACTCCAGAGTATTTTCACCAATGTTACTAACCTTACAAGACCCCTAATCTCTAAAATTAGCTCATTTTCAGATTAACCTCTGGACTTCTGCTGTGTTTAATTCCATCCCAGGTGTGCACAAGGCCACTCTCTGCTGCTGGAAAATGATTTCTGTTATCACAGGTTGGATCAATTTTCAAAGCCTCAGCATGGCTGTGTTTAATTCACAGCCCGAGTGCGACACCAGAGCCAGCCTCAAATGCACAACTTCAACCTTGTGTTTGTGCCTAAAGCCATTTCCAAATCCTAAACCAGAACTTCCCACGAGGATCTGTAACACAGGTCGAGAAAAGCTGAACCGAGGTCTTAATATGAAAATTTCAGCCTTATTTTCTCTAAAATCAGCAGATCCTCCTGGGTTCTGCTGCATCCGTGGCCAAACCAGCACCTTCCAGATGGGAATGTTTAATCCCTGCCATGATCCTGACTTTGTGAACTCCACAGATGCCTAAAAATAAACTTTATAAACTCCACAGATGTCTGAAATTCCCTGGAGCTGTGAGGCCAGCGACACCTCGGATTACAGCAGTGCAAGCCCTGCCTGCAGCCAGAGAATTCCCAGCCAGGACACCCAGGAGTTCCCCACAATTCCCCAGGCACTGACCACAGTTGGTGCTTTGGTGCCTTTCCAGCCCTAAAAACGTGGAGGGAAAACCCCAAAACAACGCCAGCCCCTCCAGTTCCGGCTCATCCCTGCTCTGTGCTCTCCTCCTCCTCCTCCTCAGCCGTGCACAGCAGCACAGAGACTTCCAGAACCTCTCGTGGAACAGCACAAAACCCACAGGGATCACCCACAGCTCCTGGCCCTGCACAGGACATCCCAAAATCCCATCCCAGGGCAGACTTGGGAATGTGCTCATTCCCTCGGGAGCTGTTCTGGTGCCTCAACACCCTCTGGGGGAAGAGCTTTTCCCTAAAATCCACCCTAAATCCCTACAATCCACCCCAAATCCCTCCTGACACAGCCACCGGCTCCTGTCCCTGCTCACCAGAGAGAAGAGCTCAACACTCAATTACCACTCAACTCCTTCCTCCCACAGCAAGCACTGAAGGGACATTGAAAAACACAAAAACAACAACAAAAACAATCCAGTCTATTTTCAGATGAGCCCCTGAACACCAGCAGCTCCTCTGCCTCCTCGGGGGTACAAACACCTCACCCCACAGCACCTTCCTGCCCCAGCAGGTGTTTCTGGACTTGGCCACACGTTTCCATTCCAGGCCTTCCAACTCCAAGCACAGACTGCCAGCAGCAGCTCCTGGACTGAGAACGGAGGAGCAGCAAAACCTTTCAAAGGGTTTTGGCCGTCCCTGTTTGTTTATTTTGGGCTTTCTCCATTTCCCCACCGGTTTCTGCCGTGAGCAGCAAAGCCCAGCAGAGCGAGGCTGAGGAACCAGAGGGATCTTACATAACCCTCCAGCCGTGCAGCAGGGCTGGCTGGGGAGCAGGGATCCCACAGAATTCCCTGCAATTCCCAGCGTGGAGCTCCCCCAGCTCGGGGAGCAGCAGCACTCCCAGCTCCCTGCAGGATAACCCTGGCACGGGATGGTCCCAGGTTGCCAGGTGGGCAGGAGTGGGCAGCAAACCCCGCTGGGCAGTGCCAGGAGCGAGGCTGGGACGTGCCAGTCACAACAATCCCACCCAGGAGAGGCTCAGGGCACTCCCAGATTAACCCCGGTGCAAACTGGGCCAGGAGCTGCTCAGGTAACTGGTTTAACATTGAGCAGGGACGTGGGCAGCACTGGTGCCCCCTCCACAGGAAACCAGCAGGAAACTGGAGTAATGATGGCACAAAAATCACGGGTTTTTAAAGCACTTCAGTGTGGGCTGGGCCGGCAGTGATGCTCTCACTTTAACCCCCCTCCCTGACCTGTGTTTGTGCCCAAACCCCCGGGATTTTGGGGAGAAAAGGGGCAATTTTATAACAGGAACTCCACTCCAGAGAATGAGGCTGTCAAACGTGGCAGCAGTTTCCATTTGATGGGCACAGTTCTGTGCCACTGGCCCCTGCTGATGGAGGGACAGGATGACAGCCTCCGGGCATTCTGCTGCCGGGCTGTCCTGAGCTCAACCCCACTCGTAACAAAGTAACAAAAAGAGGAAAATAAAAAATCTGTTTTTTCTTCAGGTTGCAACAAAACAAGGGAGAAAATGACACCAAGTCGTTGTGGGCAGCTGGTTGGAAAATGTCACTGAAAGAGAAATCAGGTGGATGTTTTACTGAAATAATTCAGGGGTTAGAGTTCTGTTTTATAAAGCGTAAATAAGTGTCATTCTTCAAACTCTTACAGGGCTTCACAACAAGCCACCACTTAGAACTCCAAAGGTAAAGTGGAAAAAAGAGGAAATGAGGGAAAAGTGCTTCTTTTCCTTATGTCAGGACGATGCTGTAGAACCACAACACGAACACATTCAGCCATGCTGAGTTGGAGAGAGCTGACAGCAGATCTCATCACACCTGAGATCTTCCTGCCCGTCCAAGAACTCCTGTCAGACCCAGACAATCCCATCTCCCACTCCAGGCGCTCTGTTTTCCCTTTGGAGCACCAGGAATGCGGACGATGCTCGGCAGCAGCAGCGGCAGCGCTCCAGGATGGCCCCAGCTCCCCGGGAAGGGGAATTATTTCCCTTTCCACACTGCAGGATGATGCACCATTTCCTCCAAACAGCACCACAGGCCCGACACTCGCCTGGGGAGCAGAGCCGCGATCCCGGCTCGCATTCCCAGCGATCCCAGCTTGGCTCCTGCCTCGGGGATGGGCTCACACCGTGGCCAGGCCACAACCTGTCACCCCTGAGCGCTGATGCTGCTGCTCCTCATCGCAGCGCTCCCACTCCGGCCCGCTCCGCTTTTTCCCACTCGTGCTCCCTCAGCCGGCTCCAGGCACCCCACGGCCCCTGTCCCCCAGCCTGGCGATCTCCAGGAATCCCCGCTCCAGGTTTTTCCCCAACTTTTCCCCGCCGCCCCCTCCTCGTCCCTCAGGCCCTGCGCTCCCCCCCCCTCCCCTCACAACTCCTTCCCCTCCGCTCTCACCTCCCGGCCCGAGGAGCGGCCCCGCCGGCGGTGCGGCGCTGCTGGGAGGCCGGAGGGAGGCGGGGAGCGGTGCCCGGGTAGGTGCGGTGTGTGGGGACGGCCCCGGACCCCGCAGCCCCCTCAGGAGACCACCAGCAGCCAGGGATCACTTTTTGGCAGCATGTCCTCCCGGGCCGGTCTCCGCCGAGCGCGACCCGAGGATCACTATTGCGCAGGTGCCCGCAGCAGCTCAGCGCGCATGCGCGCGGTGCCGGGGCGGTGGGGGGGCCGGGATATGGCGGTGCCCAGCGCTCCCCTCACGGCCGCGCACGCGCACTGCGGGACTGACGCCGCCGGCCACGCCCACCGCCTTTTATAGCCGTGCGCTCGTCGCGCGAGACCGCTCCCCCCGCCGCGAGCACGCGCGGCCGGGCCGGCTCCTGCGCATGCGCTGTGTCCAGACCCCTCTTTGTGGCAGGTCCTGTCCCTCCTGCACTTTCACGCTGAGATCACTTTGTGGCAGGCGTGCCCCGGCTGCCCTGCCCCTCTGCACCCCGCTGATGAATGCTCGTCTGGCAGCGCCGCGCAGCGTGCGCCCTGTGCCTCGCTGGGCCCGCTGTTCCCGTTCGGCACCGGCTGCTGCTGTCGCAGTGCCGTTCCACCGCGGGGTTGGCGCGGGCGGCGCTCTCGCTGCCCACATGTCCGCCACACACGGCCCTCGCAGGCGGCACCGCCTTTCCGCTGTCCCTGGGGAGGTTTCTGGGCGTGCCATCGCCCTTTTCCTCACGGCTTCGTGAGGGGACACCTGCCCGAGGGAATGGCGGGAACCATCTCCCCTCACAGCTCCGTGAGGGGACACCTGCCTCAGGGAATGGCAGGTGCCATCTCTCCTTCCCTCACAGCTCCATGAGGGGACACACCTGCCTCAGGGAATGGCGGGAGCCATCTCTCCTTCCCTCACAGCTCCATGAGGGGACACCTGCCCGAGGGAATGGCAGGAACCATCTCCCCTCATGGTTCCATGAGAGGCCACCTGCCTGAGGGAATGGCAGGAGCCATCTCGCCTTACGGCTCCATGAGGGGACACCTGCCTCAGGGAATGGCAGGAGCCATCTCTCCTTCCCTCACGGTTCCATGAGGGGACACCTGCCTGAGGGAATGGCGGGAGCCATCTCCCCTCACGGCTCTATGAGGGCCTGTCTGCCCGAGGGAATGGTGGGTGCTGTTTCCCCTCACAGTTCTGTGAGGAAGTGTTACCAAAATCTTCCAAAAACATCGTGAAAAATAAGACTCCACCCAGTTTTCAGTGTTATCGAGTCAGGCCTTGCTTTCTTCTTGGCCCAGGCTGGTGTGTGGCTGACAAAGTTGCTCCACACCCACGCTGATACAAGACTTTTAAACTTATTTATAGATTTTAAGCAAAGGAAGCAATTAATTCGTTGGTATGGCTCTTCTCTGCTGCTTTGTAGTGGTTTGTGACCAGTCACGCAAAGAGGTCATTGCTACCAGTCCTTAATTACCTGGACGTCTATAGAGGATCTTATCGAGAGCAGCCTTCCCCTCCTCACTTCAGTCTCAGGGTGAATTAATTCCACTACACACAAAGCACCCCAAGAACCGAATTACCCAGGTTCCACCGCACACCCACGCTTATTGAAATGGGAAATGCAAAATATTTTTGTCTTCTCTCTCCTTCTCCCAGGTGAGAAATGCTGCTCTGGGCCAGGGGCTGCCACGTCCACCCACGGCTGGCTCCTGGATTATTGGGAACGTTCTCCGCAGTGTCCCAGGTTTTCCTGGCAAGCGAATCCTCCTCGGAGCAATCCTCGGATCCTGCTGCATTCCTCCGTGTCCCCAAGTGCTGCCCGTGGTGACAGAGCAGCAGGTGATGCCGTGCTGCTGAAGGAATGGCTCTGTGAGGTGCAGGGCTGGTGTTTGCATTCCCGTGCTGGCCGCACACTTCTCCTGGAAACCGCCTTTCATCCCTCTGCCATTCCCGTTTATATTCCCACCTAAGCTGCGGATTTTTAGCGATGTGTTTCTCCTCTCAGAGCTGGAGGAGCAGAGGAAATTACAGCACCAGTTTCACAGACAACAAAGAGATCCCCCCCTCCTCCCCGGCAGCCTCTCTGTAACCAGAACAAACAAAAATTCTCCTTTAATCCAGCACTGGCCAAGTGTCACTCTGCAGTGGGGAATTCAAGTTCCTTTTCAGGTTCTCCTGATCAAAATTCTCTTGTTCCCAGGAAGTGAAAAATTAAATTTGGCACCTGTGGAAACGGAGGTGGAATTTCACCTCTCCTTCCTTTGCTAAAGTTATTTAGGCTCAGCTCTGTACCCCTTGGTGGCTGGGAGAAGAGAATTATTGTCACTTCTCCGTACCTGGGACACGATACCGTGATAAATAAACAATTCCAGGTGCTTGAACCTTGGCTGTTGGGGTGGGGATTTTGGTGTGTGTGAAGCGAGAGCTCTGAATTCCCAGCTCTAGGGACAATTCCCACCTGGATGGCAGCAGGCAGGTGGCATTTCCCTGTGACAAGGGACACCAAACGCTGCAGTACCCCCGGGTCTGGAGGTGTCACCCTCTCACTTTGATTTCCACGGGAAGCTGATTAAACCGACGGCTCTGACAGGAGCTGTGTGCGAGAATTTTAACTAGCTGCTGCTTTTTAATATTCACTTCCTCTTCGGGTTTAATTATTTTGTTCCTGCGTTTTCCCTTTCAATTTACTAAAACTCCAGAAATGTAATTAGGGAGAGGCTGAGCTGCAGAGAGCTGCCAGTGATGAAACGGAGCAGCCCAGCCTCCAGCGCGGGCTGCAGGACAGGATTCCAATCATTATCCCCTTATCCAGGAAGGATCTGCGGCACGGCGGGATCAGAGCTATGGAGAATGCAGCACTAATTAAACTCCCCTATCAGGAGAGGATGAAAACGCAGTTATTTCATTATTTCCTGGATTTGCCAGCTCTGTGACGAGCCCAAACAAACCCGCTGCAAACAAAGCCCGGCTCAATCACGGGGGAGACTTAATGAGGCTTTAATTTGTGCAGCACTCACGGAGCCAGTGCGAGGTGCTGCTCCCCTCTGCCCGTGCCAGGGGCACCTGTGGCGCCCATTTCCCATCTGGAGAGCACCAGGAACGCTGTGCCACAGATTGCCACGGCACCTCGGCCAGCTCTGGGGACGTGCTTGCTTTGTGTGAGATTTAAATCATTAAATAATGCGCATACCGCAGGCTGCGATGGTTTCGTTGTGAAATGGTCATTTTTTGGTAACAGCCAATTAGGAATCCGTTCTCTCTCGCTGGTGCCGGGTGTTTCCATCCCTCGCAGATCTCCTGCTCGCCCCAACCCCTCTGGAGGCTTCTCCTGTCACAGCAGCCCCGGCTCTGTCACCTCAGCGAGCCCCAGGGGATGCTCGGGGGCCGGGGATGGGCAGATCCTGCAATCCCTGAACCGTGGAGGGCTGAGCATCCTCCCGGGAAGGGGAATGGAGAGCCCGTGTTTTTGGATTTTTAAAAAATTTGTATTTGCTGCAGTCGTTCTCCTCCGGGTGGGATTGACAGTGGAACAGCACAACCTGAGCCCAGCAGGGCCAGCTCCCCTTCCCTGTGGATCCACGGGGCAGGAGGGGCAGGGAAATATCCCCGCCTTCAACAGCTCCTCGGGCAGAGAGAGGCTAAGCTGTTATTTTGGTGTGTAAACAAAATACCGGTGTCTCTTACAGAAATACATCAAATATTGATGCTTTTTATGTACGTGTAGGAAAGAATGGGGGAATTGGCTCCTTCCAGGTTCAGTCCAGAGGGGTGCAGGATTTTCCCTCAGGTGGATTTTCTTTCCCTGGGCAGGCAGGGAGGGGCCGGGATGGAATTCCCAGAGCAGCTGGGGCTGTCCCTGGATCCCTGGGAGTGGACATTGGGCTTGGAGCCACCTGGGACAGTGGGAGGTGGCCCTGGATGGAACTGGATGGGCTTTGGGATCATTCCAACCCAAACCCACTCGGGAATTGTGTGATGGAGGCACACAGATCCCAAACCACGAGTCCAGCACAGCCCTAAATTCAGTGCAAACCCACAGGAACCAGCCCAGCCCTTCCACCAGGGAATTCCTGCTGCTCTGCAGGGACAGTTCCCTCTCCAACCATCCCCAGTTCCCCGCTCTGAACATTTCCCACCCAGATTTCCTTCCCAAACACCACCAGAAACCTTCCCTCAGTCCTCCTTGCTATGATTAAAAGCCACTTTTGTTCGGGAGAAAACAAACACCGCTTAAAACAAACCCTGCCCTGGAGGTTTCACTCGCAGGGAATCTGCTGGGTTGCTATTTTTACCTGGATTGGAGAGGCATCAAAGCTGATTCTGGAGGAGAGGAGGAACTCAGCCCTCGAATTGACGACGGTGAGCGAGCAGCTCCCCCAGCCCTGCGCGGGCTTTGGTGCTCGTTAGCAGCGGCTGCTGATGAGGCTGCTCTTGTTTTCCAGGCTGCTTTTGATCCCACACTCATTAAAACCCGATCCTGCTGTGGAATTGTTTCCCCCTCCCCGCACCTCGGCACCCGCGGGGTGGGGGGGCCCTGAGCATTGTCCCCAAGTCCCCCAAATTCGTCCCCAGGCAGCTTTTCCCCTCAAACAGGAGCTCATCCTCAGGGAGCACAGCCTCCAGCCCGGCTCCTTCCCAGCCCAAACCATTCCAGGATTTTGTTTTCCCAGCCCAAACCATTCCAGGATTTTGTTTCCCCAGCCCAAACCATTCCAGGATTTTGTTTTCCCAACCCAAACCATTCCAGGATTTTGTTTCCCCAGCCATGCTCACCACAAAGCAAATTAACCAGCGAGGGGTTTATTGCCTTGGAATATTCAGGGTTTGGGATATTTGGAGCAGTTTTCTGCTGCCCTCTGCTCCTGCCCCAGGGCTGCCTCCAGGTCCCTCCTGGAGGCTCCAAGCTGGGAGTTCATGAAGGGAAAATCCCAATATTTGATTCAATTCGGGGACAATTAAACCAAACCTGCAGGGAAGCAAATCATTAAATCATCAAATCATTCACCAGCCTGGAAACCTTTCCTTGCTGTCCCCAAAGCATCCTCGAGGTATTTCAAAGGGACACCAAGATCCCAAGGGAATAACAACAATTCCTTATCCACCTTTACTCTCCCATGACCAGAAAATCATCACTTACAGGATTATCTCGATCCCTACAAAATATCCAAATTTTCAGTCCCCGCTCCAAACATTTGGGTTTTTTTTTTTGTTTTTCCTGAGCCATCTGCTGCTGGAGCTGCTGGAGCTGCAGGAGGAGCAGTGGGGATGAAAGGAGAGGCAGCGGAGCTGCCAAATTTCCCCAGCGGGAGCCGGGCTCAGCTCCTCAATCCCACCTCCCCTTCCCCACCCGGGATGGAGCTTCCCGGGAGAATTCCAGCGGGAATGGGCCCCAGGCAGAATTCCAGCGGGAATGGGCCCCAGGCAGAATTCCAACGGGAACGATCCCCGGACAGAATTCCAGCGGGAATGGTCCCCCTGCAGAATTCCAGCGGGAATGATCCCCGGACAGAATTCCAGCGGGAGTGGTCCCCAGGCAGAATTCTCCAGCCAGAATTCCAGCGGGAACGATCCCCGGACAGAATTCCAACGGGAATGTTCCCCTTGCAGAATTCCAGCGGGAACGATCCCCAGCAGAATTCCAGCGGGAACGATCCCCAGCAGAATTCCAGCGGGAACGATCCCCCTGCAGAATTCTCCAGGCAGAATTCCAGCGGGAACGATCCCCAGGCCGGGAGGAGCAGGGCAGGATTTCAGCTCCCAGGCCGGCTCCAGGAGGCTCTGCTGGATTAAACATAACGAAAATGGGGGAAAACTGGAGAAAAGCTGGATTTGCCGCTGGGTTTGGCTCCAGCAGCACGGCTGGAGCAGGGGTGGCACAGGAGCCGCTCTTTGCTGGTTTTTTGCTGGGTTTCTCCCGGTGTTGGTCGGGAATGGTTAAAGCAGAGTTCCCCCTGCCGGTAACTGCGGCCGGAGTGGCTCAAATTGGGATCTGAAGCCAAGAAAAGCCGGGAAGGAGGAAAAATGGGATCGGTTCAGAGCTGCTCGGCTCGGCCAGAGCCATCTGCACCCGCCCGAGGCACCCAACCCAACAAATCCCGCTCCTGCCCGGGGGGAGCAACCCCCGGAATTCCCTGCGGGAATGTCCTGCCCAGCCAGGCCAGCCCGGAACATTCCAGAGCCTCCCTCCTGCCCCAGAATCCCTGCTGGGACAGAGCTCCTGATCCCAGAGCTCCCAGGGCTGAAAAAACCCGAAAATCTTCGATTTCCCTGGATGTGCATGCCATGGGCTAGAAAAGGTCTGGTCCAAGCTGGGACTGAGCAGCCCAGAGAGCTGTGGGGAGCCTGGGCACTGGGATTTGTCCCTTGGGTGCTTTTACACTGGGAATCCTGGACCTTAAATCCCATCCAGTGCCACCCTGGGGCAGCTCCCAGGATCCCAGGGCTGGATTAAGGGATTAAAATCCCTTTTGCCCTTCCCTGGATGCTCTGGCAGCACTTTGTGCATCCCTGGGAACAGGAGGAGTTTCCTGATGTTTCTTCCCTATCCAAGCCCTGCCTTGGGATGGGAAAAAGGAGCAGAACCCAAAAGCCACAGAACAGAATCATCCTTCTCCCAAAGTGCCTTGGAGAAGAAGAAGCAGCAGAGGATGGAAATTCCTTGAATCCCACGCTGTTCCTTTGGGATTTACTCCAAGGGACAGCTGGATCCAGGCAGGAACATCCCCAAGGCTCTTCAGGAGGGCTCAGGAGCCCCGAGAGCTGCTCTGGGAATTCCTGCTGGGGGACCCCAGGGGATGGGAGAGGAGCTGCCCCAAATTTGGGGAATTTTCATTTCCTGAGGCACATTCAGGATTTCCCTGCTGACACAACCCAGTGGGAGAAAATCCAAGGGGCTGCTCCAACCCTCTGGAAAACCCCACAGCAGGAACAGGGTGCCTCCAACAAGGCTTTAATCCCAGGATCACCCCAAAGGACTGGGATCATTCTTCTCCCCCCCAAATCAGCCAAATCCCCAACAAAAGTCCTGGAGAAGCAGCCATTGTCTGGTTTTCTTTAATAAAGATAGGAAGGATTTGTGTTTTCCTGTTAAGGCAAGGATCTGCTGCTGCTGCTCGGCTCAGGGGGCAGCTCTGATTACACAAAAAAAGCAAAATTACACCTCAAACTAAAGGATTACATTTTAGAGACAATTCAGAATTAAAAAACCAAACCAAACTCAACCCAAAAATAAATTCCACACGGTTTCCTTCTCATTCCCTGTCCTGAGTCCAGTTCCACACCAGATTCTGAGGTACAAGACAATAAATTAAAAGTTCATTCCAACTGCGGGATCGCCCGATCGACCTCAATGCGACGTCTTCTTCACCCCCTTCCCGAATTTGGCATCGAGCCCAAGGCCTGGCAGGAGACAAAACACCAGCTTTGAGTTCCTCAAACCAGCAGGGAGATGGGAATTTGGGGAAAAATCAGCTGAACATCCCCAAATGTACCCATGGAATGAGCTGGGGAGAAGGAACCGAACGGATCCCTGCAGAGGCTCCCGTGGGTTTGGGGAGCTCCCAGGGCAGGGATCCCCTGGATTGTGCCCCCAGACTCACCCAGGAACACCAGGACGGTGCCCACCCACTGCATGGGGCTGATGGGGTTGGCAAAGAGCACCACGGAGGCCAGGATGGTGAAGAACTTGCGGGTGGTGGTGATGATGGAGCAGGTCAGGGGCCCGAAGTACACCACGGTCATGAAGATGAAACTCTGCCCGGCCAGAACAGAGCCCCTGTCACTGGCACTGCCAGCACAGGCAGCCAGGAGGAAATCCCAAAGGATTCCCTACAAATCCTGGGTTGAAGGGGGTTTATGGCATCCTGGGAGGGGCTGGAGCTCATCCAGGGACAGCTTCCCCCATGCCAGGGTGCTCCAGCCTGGCCTGGGATGGGGCAGCCACCCTGGGAATTCCATCCCAGCCCTGCCCAGGGAAGCAAAGCCCACCCCAAATCCCATGCCTGCCCCCTGACCTGGCCCAGGGCGCTGGTGAGGCCGAAGAGGAGGATGTTGGAGATGATGCTGGGATAACGCTCCGTGAAACTCAGGAACTCCCAGAGCTCCCCCGTGAACAGGATCCCTGCAAAACAGCCAGGAGGAGCAGCCTGCATGGGGATCCCACCCTCGTGGGGTCAGGCTGGGCTCAGAACCCCCAAAGCAGGCAGTGAACCCCACAAACTCCAACAGCAAACACCAGCAGCAGAAGCAATCGCCCTTCTGGTTAATTAGTGAAAGAAAGATCATTCAGTGGGATCAAATTCCAACAGAACAGTGCCCAGCAATTAACCAGGAGTGCTAATCCTGGAATGGTTTGGGGTGGGAGAGACCTTAAAGCTGCTCCAGTGCCAGAGGCAGCTCCCAGCCCTGCTGGGCTCCAGTTTGTGCTCCCAGCTGGAGCAGGGGCCATGACCAAAACCCAAAAAACCCCAACAAAACCGAGTCCCAGAGGGCTCCAGGCCAGGGCAGGGCTGGGCCATGACCAAAACTCCAAAAACCCCAACAAAACCGGGTCCCAGAGGGCTCCAGGCCAGGGCAGGGCCCGGCTCCAGCCCTGGCTCCTCACCTGCCCCCAGGAACAGCGTGGACCAGAGGTTGACGTTGAGCATCATGTGGTTGGAGCCTGTCTGGTAGTGAGCCCTCATGTGGTCCTGGGACACCCCCGTGAGCCCGTCCAGGGTCAGCGACAGCAGCTGGGCACCCACAGACAGACAGACAGGGCACAGACAGACAGGGGACACCGTCAGGCCCTGGTCCCTCTCCCCAGGGAAAATGGCAATTCCCCCTTTCACAGCAGTTACCAACAGGGACTGGCAGGGGGGCTGCAGGGGTGCAGGAGGCTCCTCCCAGCACACCTGGGCTGCTCCAGCCCCAAGGCACACCTGGGAGCCCGGGTGTATCCCAGGTAAATCCCACCTGGGAGCTCAGGTTTATCCTGGAGTAAATCCCACCTGGGAGCTCGGGTTTATCCCAGGTAAATCCCACCTGGGAGCTCGGGTTTATCCCAGGTAAATCCCACCTGGGAGCTCAGGTGTATCCCAGGTAAATCCCACCTGGGAGCTCGGGTGTATCCCAGGTAAATCCCACCTGGGAGCTCAGGTTTATCCTGGAGTAAAT
>JAWWEY010000114.1:607222-617761 GCA_035582745.1 Loriotus luctuosus
TGGGAGCTCAGGTGTATCCCAGGTAAATCCCACCTGGGAGCTTGGGTTTACCCCA
Organism: Loriotus luctuosus; assembly: GCA_035582745.1. Lineage (NCBI taxonomy): Eukaryota > Metazoa > Chordata > Aves > Passeriformes > Thraupidae > Loriotus > Loriotus luctuosus. Next base: position 607,278 of record JAWWEY010000114.1, read on the forward strand.
GGTAAATCCCACCTGGGAGCTCGGGTTTATCCCAGGTAAATCCCACCTGGGAGCTCAGGTGTATCCCACATAAATTCCACCCAAAACCCTAGAATTTATCCCAGGTGAGGGGTAAATCCCACCTAAGGGTTTATCCCAGGTGTAAATCCCCCCTGAAACCCAGGAATTTACCCCAGGTGAGCAGTAAATCCCACATGGGAACCTGACTTTATCCCAGGTGTAAATCCCACCAGAATCCCAGGATTTCCTCCAGAAGCAAATCCCACCTGGGTCCCCGGGGCTCCTCCCAGGTGTCACCCCACAAGTCCCTGCACTCACCAGGAGCAGCTCCCCATAGCCAAAGATGTGCTCGGTGTCCCCTGTCCCTTTTTTGGGCTTGTAGAGGAACAGGGCCACCCCTGCCACGATGAGCAGCACGCACAGGTACTTGGCTGGGGGGTACCTCTTCCTCAGCAGGGTCACCCCCAGCAGCATCACTGCGAAAAGAGACACCAAAAACTGCCCCAAAATCCACCCACAGCAATTAGACCCCTAAAAAAATCACCCCCAGCAGCATCACTGGGAAAAGAGACATCAAAAACTGCCCCAAAATTCACCCAACGGAATTAAACCCCTAAAAAGTCACCCCCAGCAGCATCACTGGGAAAAGGGAGGTCAGAAACTGCCCCTAAATCCACCCACGGGAATTAAATCCTTAAAAAATCACCCCCAGCAGCATCATTTGGAAAAAAGACATCAAAAACTGCCCCAAAATCCACCCACAGGAATTAAACCCCTAAAAAATCACCCCCAGCAGCATCACTGGGAAAAGAGACAGCTAAAACTGCCCCAAAATCCACCCACAGCAATTAAACCCCTACAAAATCACCCCCAAGAGCATCACTGGGAAAAAAAAGGCATAAAAAACGGCCCTAAATCCATTCACAGCAATTAAACCCCAAAAAATCATTCCCAAATCATGGCTGGGGAAACAGAATGTCCCCACCTGATCCCAAAGCCCTCCCTGGAATTCCAGCCCAGCCTCAGGAGGCTCTGCCAGGGAGGCCCAAAAATCACAAACCCTCCCCAAAATGGGCAATTCTTTACCTGGGATGGGTTTGCAGGATTTGCCCAGCACCTGGGAAGGGAAGAGAGGCATTGATGATCCACACCCCAAAGAGAGACCCCAAAATGAGACCCCCAAAGAGAGACCCCCAAAGAGAGACCCTCGGGGCAGCTGAGCCTCAGCAGGGAGAGCCTCAGAGGGAGTGAGCCCAGTTCCCTGGCAGGTGACACTGCCACCATTCCTGGGCAGTTCTGTCCCTTCTCAGAGCCGTCCCTGCACCCCAAGCAGGGACTGGGACACAAAAGTGACCCCAGGAAATGGCAGGGTCGGTGTCACAGCCAGGGTCATGGTCACAGCCAGGGGTAGCTGTGTCCCTCCTGTCCTCGTGTCCCCTTGGGTGGGGTAGCTGTGTCACAGCCCTGTCCCCATGTCCCCCCCGTGTCCCCCTGTCCATCTGGGTGGGGTAGCTGTGTCCCCCTGTCCCCATGCCCTGTACCTGGGTGATGTAGCTGTGTCACAGCCCTGTCCCAGCCCTGTCCCCGTGTCCCCCTGTCCTGTACCTATGTGGGGTAGCTGTGTCACAGCCCTGTCCCCCTGTCCCCACGCTCACCTGGGTGGGGTAGCTGTGTCACAGCCGTGTCCCTGTGTCCCCATGTCCCCCTGTCCCCGTGTCCCCCTGTCCCAACGCTCACCTGGGTGGGGTAGCTGTGTCACAGCTGTGTCCCTGTGTCCCCATGTCCCCCTGTCCCCATGTCCCCCTGTCCCCACGCTCACCTGGGTGGGGTAGCTGACGAACTGCAGGGCGGAGTTGCTGGACACCATGGCGCCCAGGTAGGACAGCGAGCAGGCCCCGTAGAGCCAGCCCCGCGTGCGGTCCGGCCGCGCCGCATCCACGAAATGGATCACTGCGGGGACAGGGACACGGGGACGGCTCAGCAGCGGCCCCGGCCCCGCCACAACCGGCCCGGGGCTCCGGGGGTGCCGCACTTACGGAGCTTGGCGAAGGCGGCGTTGATCACGCACTGGATGAACACCAGGGTCAGCGCGTACTTGAACTTCTCCTGCTTCGCGCCCTCCCCGTAGCGGCCCCGGGTGCTGCGGGACGGACAGCGGGACACAGCGGGACACCGGTGACACCGGGACACAGCGGGACACCGGGGAGAGAACCCATGGCACGGCAAAGGAGCGGCGAGCCCCGGCCGGCTTCGGTGACTGGGTCTGCCCCGGTCCCTCCTCCCAGCCCCGGTTATCCCCCTGGCCCCGCGCCCCTCGCCGGTGTCCCCGTCCCGTGTCCCCGCAGCCCCGTTACTCCGCAGTCCCCCCAGCCCCAAGCCCCCGTCCCGTGCCTCCTTCCCCGCCCCGTGTCTCCCCGTGTCCCCCGGCCCCGCTCCGCCCCGGTGTCCCGGTGTGGCTCACATGCTCTCCTGCAGGATGCCGTAGTAGAAGTAGCAAGCGAACACGCCGAGGAAGCAGACGGGCAGGCGGAGGCGCTCGGGCAGCCCCGCGGCCGCGCTCGCTCCCATGGTGGCGGCGGGGCCGCTCAGCGCGGGCGGCACCTCCAGCGCCACATCCCGCGGCGCCCCGGGCGGCCTCATCGGCCCCGCCGCGCCCGCCCCGCCCCGCGCCGCCCCGCGCGCTGCCGGACCCGCCGTGCGGGAAAAGGCGGGCGAGACTCCCTGGGAACAGCTCGGGGCCGGGCGGGGGCTGCACACCGGGATCTTCGAACTCTCCCCGGGGCTGCGCCCGCAGAGGTTCGGCCGCGATGGGACCGGCGGTGTGCGGGGCGGAGCAGGCAGTGCCGCGGGCAGCCTAGCTTTAGGGGCTTTCGAGGTACCCGCCGTGCGCAGGCGCGCCACCCGATGTGGAGCAAGACGATTGGCTGTGCTGAGGAGGAGGGGCACAGGGACGGGCTCTGATTGGTGATCCCGGAGAGAGGCTCCGCCTACTTCGTGCGACACCGACGGGGCCTTCTTGGGTCCTTGCGCCGGCCCGGGCCGAACCCGGTGGGGCGGAGGTGCCGGTCCCGGCCGGGATCGGTTTCGCCCTTCCCAAGGCCCCCCTCAATCGCTCCCGCTGCTCCGAGCCGCGCCTCTGGGAGGTTCCCGAGCTCGGCGGGGCCGGGGAGCAGCGAGTCAGGAAAGCACTTTGGCCAGGGAGGGACGAATCCCCGCCATGGCACTTTGTCCTTCACAGTTCCTCTCATCCTTACGGGAATTCAGACACAATTCACAATTCCCGGGCCACACATCCCACTTCCAGGGCACTGCTTCCCGCAGACTCCACGGAAGAGCTGCCGGTGCTGCAATTCTCGAGGTTTCACACCACGAGGGAGCTCTGGGAGCTCCTCTGCCTCGGCTCAGCTCTGCCCGTACTCAACACGGCGGCCTCGGTAACGGGCGCGCCGTGCCCAGCCGGCCTCGTGCCCTTATCAAAGATGGCGCCCGCTACCCCAATCAAAGATGGCGGCGCGCAGCTTCAGTGTCGGCGGCGCCTGCCCGGCTCCAAGATGGCGTGCGGTCACGTGACGGGGGGTGTGGGCCGCGTCCCGGCGGAAGCGTGAGGGACCGAGCAGGGACCAGCGGCTGGCGGCGGCGGGAGCGGGGCTGGCGCCGCAGGAGCAGACGTGCCGCAGGGCGGGGGACACGGCTGTCACCACGGAGCCCGCCAGCAGCAACACCGCGGCGGCCACCGCCGCTTCGCGGGCCGCGGGCGCCGGGGACCAGGCAACCTCGCTGCCCCCACCCAGGATGCAGCGCAGGAAGGTGAGCACGGCCGGGAAACGCGGGAGGCGGCCGGCGTGGAGACCCGCAGGTTCGGGCCGCTGCTTTCTATCCTTCCCCAGCCCCTCCGCGGCTTCTCCCGGCTCCAAAACTGGGGGAAAAATAGCGGCCTTGAGCCCCCAGCGCCCGCCTCCCGCGCTCTCTGATTGGCTGGAGCATTAGCAGACCGCGCGCTGATTGGCCGCTATGTCTGTCACTCATCACCCCCAACGGCTACCGTTTCCCCTCCCCCGCGCCGGCACCGGGGTCCGCCCCTTGCCATTTCCGATTGGACACACGCTCGGAGAGCTGGCCGTCTATTGGGCGAGTCTCCGTGCCGCGCTGGCCGCTGATTGGCTAGTGCTGCTGTCAATCCCCGCCCCCAACGGTCACCTCCCCGCGCGAGCCTTGTTTCTCCCTTCCCCCACCGCGCCGCGGCCCCCCCGCCGGTTGGCGTTGCCGTGGGAGCAAGCCTCGCTCTGATTGGCTGCTGTTCACTGTCAATCACGCGCGGTGGGGCCCACCTTTTTGCTCCTCGAGCTGCCATTGGTTAGCCTCCCTTTCGGCCCCGCCCACGCGCGCTGTGATTGGCTGGGACCCGCCCGGCTCCGTTGGGTGCAAAACAAAGCGGCGCGGGGGCCGCGCTCCCGCCACCGGCGCGAGGCGCCCCCCTCCCCCCCATCCCCTCATGGCGGCCGCGCCTCCCCCGCTCCCCTCACGGTCGCCACCATCGCCGCCCCCTCACGGCCCTGCCCGCGACGGCCTCCCACAGCCGCCCCCAGCCCCGACCAGCACCTGCCGCCACCCCCGGTATCCCCTCACTGTGTTACCGTTCAACTGCACGGGGGGGGGGAACAAAATTAAAGGTTTTTTGTTGGAGCATGCACGGCTTAATAATGAGAAATGATGTAAAATGCCGTAATAGTGTTAAATAAAGATGATAACAGAAAGGGAAAGGAGAAAAAATTGCAATTGTTGACCGATGCCAGATCCCCTTCTGACATCCAGATTGCTGCCCCCGCTTTGGGATAATTCTGATAATTCCTGCAGTTTATATCCTGGGAATGCACCGTGTTCTGGGAATATCCCTTTGGCCATCAGGGATCACCTGTCCCGGTTTGTTTTGGAAACTCTGGCAGAGCAGGAGACACAAAAAGAAAGGGAAAAAAAAAGTCCCTGACTTGGTATAAACCACACAGGTCACCATTGCAGCTGAAGTGGCTGGGAGGACATGGAGAATGTGACATATTCACTCATTTTGTGTAGTTTTTAGCAGTAGAAATGCAGTTTTTGAGCGCAGCGCGTGCCGTTGCAGAGGAACGCGGGCAGCAGCTCGGATGGGACGGAGGACTCGGATTTCTCCACGGACCCCGAGCACACGGACAGCTCTGAGAGCGACGGCACCTCGCGGAGATCCGCCCGCGTCACCCGCTCCTCGGCCCGCCTCAGCCAGAGCTCACAGGGTACGGCAGGGCTCCCCTGAAACTGGGGAAAGGTTCTCCTGAAAATGGGGAAAGATTCTTCTTTAAACCAGGGGAAGGCTCAGGCAGAGCTCCCAGGGTAGGGCAGGGCTTCTCCTGAAAATGGGGAAAGGTTCTTTAAACTGGGGAAAGGCTCCTCCTGAAACCAGGGAAGGGCTCAGCCAGAGCTCCCAGGGTATGGCAGGGCTCACCTGAAACCTGGGAAAGGTTCCTCTTTAAACCCGGGAAAAGCCTTTCCTTAAAATGGGGAAAAGCTCCTCCTTAAGCCAGGGCAAGACTCTTTCTCAAACTGGGGAAAGAATCTTTCTTAAAGTGGGGAAAGGCTCCTCCTTAAACCAGGGAAAAGCTCCTCCTTAAACCAGGGAAAGGCTCTTCCTTAAAATGGGGAAAGGTTCTTCCTTAGAGTGCAGAAAAGCTTCTCCTTAAACCAGGGCAAAGCTTTTCCTTAAACCAGGGAAAAGCTTCTCCTTAAGTCAGGAGAAGGCTCTTGCAGCCCCGCAGACAGAATCCCAGGTGCAGCTCCACACCACGGGCAATCTTGCTGTTCCCAAGGGTTGTGGGTTCTTATCTAAACGCTGATGGTTCTTATCTAAACTGAGGGATCTTTGCTTCTCCAAATGGGAGCTGGGTGGTAATTACGGGTTAATTAAGTTGTTAAGCCTGGAGAAAGTTGGTGGCACTCCATCCAGATTGCTCCAAGTGTCCTGTGATTTTATCAGGCAATGCCAGAGCATGGCGACATGGGCAGGACAGAGCCACGGGGCGTCGGCCAGCGTGGGGCAGGGGGGACCTGTGGGTGCTGTGGTGTGACTGTGGGTGCTGTGGTGTGACTGTGGTGTCCCTGTGGGTGCTGTGCTGTGACTGTGGTGTCCTCATGGTGTGACTGTGGTGTCCCCACGGTTCCCGTGGTGTCTCTGTGGTTCTTGTGGTGTCCTCATGGTGTGACTGTAGTTCCTGTGATGTGCCCGTGGTGTCCCCCCGGTGTAACTATGGTGTCCCCATGGTTCCTGTGGTGTGACCATGGTGTCCCCACGATGTGTCCCCGCTGTCCCCACGGTGTGACTGTGGTGTCCCCACGCTGTCCCCACGGTGTGACTGTGGTGTCCCCACGCTGTCCCCGTGTGTGACCCTGCGTTCCCCCGGCACAGACTCCAGCCCGGTGCGCAGCGCGGCGCCGTTCGGGCCGGACGAGCCGGTGTACTCCACGCGCAGGGTGACGCGCAGCCAGCAGCAGCCAGCTCCTGTCACCCCCAAGAAGTACCCGCTGCGCCAGACCCGCTCCTCGGGCTCCGAGACCGAGCAGGCCGTGGACTTCTCGGACAGAGGTACCCTCAGGGACAGGGAATGCTGCCCTGGGGCACACAGGGGCAGGGAATGCTGCTTTGGTACCCAGAGGGGCAGGGAATGCTGCTTTGGTGCCCACAGGGGCAAGGAATGCTGCATTGGTACCTAGAGGAGTAGGGAATGCTGCATTGGTGCCCACAGGGACAGGGAATGCTGCACTGGGGCACACAGGGGCAGGGAATGCTGCTTTGGTGCCCACAGGGGCAGGGAATTGTGCTTTGGTGCCCATAGGGACAGGGAATGCTGCTCGCAGGGTGGGAGAGGCTCCGTGCAGCCCCTGAGGCGTTTCTGGGATCGTTTTTGGGAGCGATTTTGGGATCTGTCCCCTGAGCTGTGTCCCCTGTTGCTCTCCCCAGACACCAAGAACGCGGCAGAGCACGACGAGTCGCCGCCGCGCACGCCCACGGGCAACGCGCCCTCCTCGGAGTCCGACATCGACATCTCCAGCCCCAACGTGTCCCACGACGAGAGCCTGGCCAAGGACATGTCCATGAAGGACTCGGGCAGCGACCTCTCGCACCGGCCCAAGCGCCGCCGCTTCCACGAGAGCTACAACTTCAACATGAAGTGTCCCACGCCCGGCTGCAACTCCCTGGGTGAGCCCCGGCCTCGGCAGCCCTGCCCCGGGATTGCTGCTTTGGGTGCTGTGAATCCTGGAAACAGACAGGGAATTGGGGGCAGGAATGCCAAGGAATAGGTCTGGAGATGGGATGTGAGGCGTAAATACAGGCATGGTGTTTCTGGAGGGATTTTTTTTCTGGTTTGGGGAGTGACAGGATGAGGAACCTGATAGATGTGGGAGGAAAAGTCCCAGGTTTGTGGGCAGGGAATTGGTTTTTGCCAGAAACAGGATTTCAGTGCCAAACTACTGCACTCCCATCCCTGGCTGCTTTGGCTTAGTGTGAGGGGCAGGGAATGCCCCCTTCCTTTCTAAACCAGGAGGTTTCCACCTCTTATCCCCTTGTCAGTGATCCTGAGGCACCAGGTTGGAGGATGAGCACAGGTGTGGGAGGAAACGTCCCAGGTTTGTGGGCAGGGAATTGATTTTTGCCAGAAACAGGATTTCAGTGCCAAACTATTGCACTCCCATCCCGGGCTGCTTTGGTTTAGAGTGGGAAAGCTTTTCCTTCCTCTTTAACCAAGAAGTTTCCTCCTTCTCTCTCCCTGTCAGTGATCCTGTGAGGGATCTGCCCACCTGGGAGACTTCCTCCACCTCTTTGGGACCATTTCTCACAGGTTTTGTTGTTTTTTTTAACCCCTTGCAGGACACCTGACCGGGAAGCACGAGCGCCACTTCTCCATCTCGGGGTGCCCTCTCTACCACAACCTCTCAGCAGATGAGTGCAAGGTACACCTGAATGGTTCTGCCTTCTGATTTCCCCTCCTTTGGGGTTTTTAGGGTAAAATGCTGAGCCTTGTGATGTGTGAGCAGCAAACAGTTCTCCCCTGCGTGCTGCTGTGCTTGGCTGTGAGGCAGCAGCATTTGTGTGTCACACCTGGAGGGGCAGGGGGTGACAGGAGGTGGCTGCAGCCCTGACCAGGTGAATTTTGGCCTCCAGGTGCGAGCACAGAGCCGGGACAAGCAGATTGAGGAGCGGATGTTGGCCCACAGACAGGATGACAACAACAGGCACGCCACCAGGCACCAGGTGAGGGGCACAGCCTCAGCTGCCAGCTGCCAGCACAGGGCCTGGGGCCTGGGCTCCCTTCTCCACATCCTGGGGAGCTGCTGGGGCAGTCCTGAGCCTGCCCAGCTGCCATTCCAGAGGGGAAATTCCCTGGATCCCCTCAGTGAGGTTGGAGCAGGCAGGGAGAGCAGAGCTGTGTTCTAGGGATGATCCTTTCCCTGAGTTTGGATGTGCAGGGCCAGGGAATTCCTGCAGAGCTGTAAACTGCAATTTCCCTCTGAGTAAGCAGCAGAGAGCCAAACCAGGGCAATGACATTTCCCAGTCCCTGAGTCAGCTGGGAGCTGTTCCCCAGCATGGAGCTCACCCTGTCCTGTGGTGGAAGGAAAATTTCCTGCTTTGCATTCCTGGGCTGCAGCTGCAGTGCCCTGTGATTAGCAGAGGATCTGGTTCACACCTCATGGAATGGCACCAGCATGGAATTCTTTGGGAATTGGGAAGGGGCAGCTTTGCAGGGGCTGGAGCCTCTCAAGGCCCCCCCTGGGGTTTCTTTCAGGCCCCCACAGAGAGGCAGCTGCGGTACAAGGAGAAGGTGGCTGAGCTCAGGAAGAAGAGGAACTCGGGGCTCAGCAAGGAGCAGAAGGAGAAATACATGGTAAAAGCAGGAATTGCATCCTTTCATTCCCCCTGGGATGGAGTCTGGCTCTCCCAGTCATCCTGCAGCATTCCCAGCTAGAACAGCTGCAGGACCCAGCAGCTGTGCTGTGTTTTTCCAGGAGCACAGGCAGACCTATGGCAACACCAGGGAGCCTCTCCTGGAGAACCTGACCAGCGAGTACGACCTGGAGCTGTTCCGCAGGGCGCAGGCCCGCGCCTCCGAGGACCTGGTGAGACCCTGACCCCCCCGGGGCAGCCCTGGGGCTCTGTGAGACCCTGACCCCGGGGCAGCCCTGGGGCTCTGTGAGACCTGGTGAGACCCTGCCCCGGGGCAGCCCCAGGGCTCTGTGAGACCTGGCAGGCAGCGTGGGGGAGTGCCAGCTGTCCCCAGAGAGTGCTGGAGCTGAGCTCTGCACTCAGGAATGTGTGGTGACATTCCAGGGGTGCTCCCAGGGGACAGTGGCAGCTCCAGCGTCCCTGCTGAGGGCTGGTGACAGCAAAAGCCACCTCAGCCTTAGCCTGTGACTGAGTTCATGGGCTGGTGTTGCTGAAGCTCCTGAGGAGCCTCCCAAAGCCACATCCCATTCCAGAGAGGGATCAAAGGATCCTTTGATGCTTTCCTGGGACAGCTGGGGCACCTGGGGCAGAGCCCTGGGCTGTGTCACAGAGCCACAGGATGGACTGGGCTGGAAAAGCCCTCTGAGCTCATCCAGTGCCACCCGTGACCTGACCCCACCTTGTCACCAAGAGCCACATCCAGGCCTTTCTAAACACCTCCAGGAACGGTGGCACTTCCCTGGGCAGCCCGTTCCAATTCCCAATCCCTCTTTTTGGGAAGAAATTCCTCCTCATGTGCAGCCTGGCACAGCTGGGAGCCGTGTCCTCCTGTCCTGTTGTTCCCTGGGAGCAGAGCCTGGCTGCACCCTCCTGTTGGGGTTATGGAGAGCCAGGAGGTCTCCCCTGGTCCTTTTTTCCAGGATAAACACACACAGCTCCCTGTGTCCTGTCCCTGGGGATCAGGAAAGGAGCAGGGAGTGACGAGCAGCCGTAGGAATTGATCGAAAAACAAATTAAAAAAACTTGAAACAGATTTCCTCCAGCAAAACAAATCCCAATTCCCCTCCTGCTGCTCTGGGTTCACTTTGTGGCTCTCCCTGCTTTCCCCCCGGGGCAGGAGAAGCTGAGGCTGCAGGGGCAGATCACCGAGGGCAGCAACATGATCAAGACCATCGCGTTCGGGCGCTACGAGCTGGACACGTGGTACCACTCGCCCTACCCCGAGGAGTACGCGCGCCTCGGCCGCCTCTACATGTGCGAGTTCTGCCTCAAGTACATGAAGAGCCAGACCATCCTGCGCAGGCACATGGTGAGGGCAGGGGGCAGGGGATGGCTGGGGGGGCTGCTCTGGGGTCAGGGGATGGCTCAGGCCTGCTGGGGAGGCTGCTGTGGGGTCAGGGAGGGCTCAGTCCTGTTGGAAATGCTGCTGTGGGGTCAGGGAGGGCTCAGTCCTGTTGGAAATGCTGCTGTGGGGTCAGGGAGAGCTCAGTCCTGCTGGGGCGGCTGCTGTGGGGT
>JAWWEY010000114.1:617861-638497 GCA_035582745.1 Loriotus luctuosus
TGCTGCTGTGGAATGCAACAGGTGCATCTGTGATTGGTCTCATGTGGTTGTTTCTAATTAATGGCCAATCACAGTCCTGCTGTCTCAGACTGTCTGTCCAAGCCACAAGCTTTTGTTATAATTTTCTTTCTTTTTCTATTCTTAGCATTCCTTCTGATGAAATCCTTTCTTCTATTCTTTTAGTATTGTTTTAATTTAATATATATCATAAAATAATAGATCAGCCTTCTGAAATATGGAGTCAGATCCTCATCTCTTCCCTCATCCTAAGACCCCTGTGAACACTGTCACACTTTCCCTTGCAGATCTCTGTGGCATGACCCAGAATTGTCCAGACCCAGTGCCAGCAGAGCACCAAACTGCAAAGCCTGGACAGAGGCAGCCACAGGGGACATCCACAACCCAGGTGCTTCTCTTCTCCATCTCTTCTCCAGGTGGGAAGTGTGATCTGTCAGGATCACTGCTAACAGGGACATCAGGGTTATTACCACACAGAACTGCTTGCCCAGACACCCATTTTTTCTGCTGTATCTTCAAGAGTTTGAGTTTAAAGTACAAGGCTGCTCTGCCAAAGCACCCAAACCATCAGTGACCTAAAGGGGAGTAAATCCAGATGGGTCAGTGGGGGAATATGGAGAAAATAATCTGGTGGGATGGATTCAACAAAAAGGGGCTACAGGGGGAGAAGACCTCTAAGAAGTTGTTTGCCAGAAGAGTGAAATCCAAAGGAAGAATCCAATTACTTAAAGAAGATGACACGGACACAGAACTAATGGATTTGCAAGGAGACACGGATATGTTCCCACTGCAAAGAATAAAATTTCCAGGAACTGGATGCAGTAAGATCCAGAATGGCCTCTCCCAAGGCACAGCAGCAGAGGTTCAGGGACTGGCACACACATGGAGCCCACGTGGTTTTGAATGGCTGATCCATGGGGATCTGCAGAGACAGAGAATCCTTTCTCCAAATGTCACAACTGCCCTTGGTATTTGCCACCAGAGCCACAGAGGGGTACAGACAGGAGGAGAATCAGGAAAAGGGAGAAGAGGATGAAGAGCTACAAAGGCAGAAGGCACCTGAGGGTTTGCCAATGCACCTGGTGGGATGGCAGACAGATCATGTTTCTGCAGTGCTGCTCTCCAATGGCTGATCTGAATTCTGCTGTGAGTCACCCAGCGCTGCTTGGAACAGTAAATGCTTGCTTTTGGAGCAAATTATTTTTGTTCCATACATTAGGCTGTTAATTTAATCACCTGTGGTTTCTCTGAGTGCATGCTGAGGGGTGTGCAGAGGGAGTGCACAGGGAAGGAACAGACCTTTTCCAGCTGAATGTGTGGAATTCATCCTGACAGGCTGATGGCCCCATTTAATGTAAACACTCTCCACCCAGCCCCCTTCCCTCCCTGCCTGTGACTGGAGCAGCCACAGACACTGGGAAAGTTCTGTTTTGAGTGTAAATACTTTCCCTTGCCCTGTCCTTGCAGCAGGAAAATGAAACCACCCACGTTCCCATTCCTCTGACCTCTGGGGGAAGTTCATGGATCCTTCCTGCAGGACAGCAGCAGCCTTTGGGGTCCTTAATGAATCCCAGGAAGAGTCTGAGCACCACATGTGCCATAAAATAGAATTGCAGAGTGGCTTGGCTTGGAGGAACCTCAATATCATCCAGCTCCAACCCCTTGCCGTGGACAGGGACACCTCCCAGGTTTCTCCCCATCCAACCTGGCCTTGTGTGTTTGTGGTTCTCATATCTCAGGTGGGCAAAGACCTACAGCTGTGACAGGATAAACTTTGTGTGCACCACCACCCTGTCCAACACCCTACTGTCACTACCTGTCCTAAATGGAGAGGCCAAACTGGCAGAGAAATCCATGTTTTCCATCTGCTGAGAAAGTCAGTGGGGTCCTGCTTTCCTGGAGCACAGGCCAAGTGATGGAGACTGTGAAAAATGTGTATTTTATGACTGGCTTTTTGCAAATATGAAAATGAATATTATATGTGTTATGTTAGAAAGTTATGCTGTATTAATTTTCTTAAGGAGTGTGTTAAATACAGTTTTAGGTTATAACAATGTTATAACAGAAACTGTGCTATGCAAGATACTTTTTAAAGAGAGGAATGAGGAACTTGCACTGAGATAGCAGCCACAGGACACCTGAATCTTTCAGAGAAAAAGAATTTATTGCTCCATTATCAGAAGAAATTAACTTCTCCCTGCCTCACTCAGCCCTGAAGATGCTGTCAGGATTCAGAGGAAGAAGTTGACCCTGACCAGACAGAATCTTTTGTTTGAATGGAATTTATGCATCATGGATGAGGTGTATGAATATGCAACAGGCTGTTGTTTTTAAGGGTTAATCCTCTGTAAACGTGGGTCCTTTTTCGGGCTTGTTTTGCCCAGAAAAAGGTACCCAGACATCTGTAACTCTTTGTTTTTATTGTCTCGTATTATCCAATCCTAATTGTCCAAATTTTTATTACTCTAATTATATTACTAATTTTATAACCATATTATTACTATTAAACTTTTAAAATTTTAAAAATGAGTGATTGGCGTTTTTCACAGAGACTACAGAAGAAACAGTCAGGTCAGACCAGTAAAATCACATAAATGACTTTTCTTCTCTATCTCTGCCTGTCAGCAAAAATTAAGTCCTTCCTTCAGAGACTTTTATACATATTTCCTACTATTGCTGCACTGAGGCAAAGGTGTGCCCTTCAATGCTTGGCAGCAATGTGAAGGAAGCCAGGCTGGCTCCTCTCAGGCCAGCTGAGGAGGCAGCACTGATCTCTTTATTTTAATTTTCAGGACACAGCTCCAGAACCTGCCTGTGGAAAGGTGCATCTGAGGGAAAGGCATTGACATGCCAAGGTACCAAGCTGCAGGGCTGATCCCAAACTCCAGTTTTTGGGATAGAGAATGAAATCTCAGTGTGGGGAGGTTACTGGATGTATTTCCCATGAGGGTGTCTGGTTTTCTTTTTCATTTTTTTGGGAAAGCAATCCAGGGTGCAATCCAATCATCTGAGAGCAGACACTGAGGTTGCCCATGTGTCTCGTGCCACATGGACAGAAATGCCCTGGGATGTCCCTCCTGGACCCTGGATGTCCTTCTAGAAGAGCAGGGAGCTTCTCTCCATCCTGCTTTGCAGCCAAACCTCACGTGGTTTCTTCATCTACCTCAGGGATGGCACTGGGCATTTCAGGGAAGTAAATTGCAACCCAAGCCTGGTGAGAAATCAAGGCTCTGTAGGCATGGACAAAAATGGGAGATGAGACATCAACTCTCCACAGAAACCTTCGCCTGTGAGTCTGGTCCCAAATTCTGTGTCTACCTGCACACCAGGAATGATTTCACTCCTTGTCTGCCATGGATGAGAAGGGAGCACTGATTAAGGTGTTCAGGGAAGGGGACTCAGGGAGAGTCCACTGGAGATGAATGCCCTGGGATGTTCCTCCTGGATCCTGGATGTCCTTCTAGAAGAGCAAGGAGCTCCTCTCCATCCTGCTTCAGCCAAAACCTCATGTGGTTTCCTCATCTACCTCAGGGATGGCACTGGGCATATTTCAGGGAAGTAAACTGCAACCCAAGCCTGGTGAGCAATCAAGGCATGGACAATAATGGGAGATGAGACATCAACTCTCCACATATATCTTCACCCTGGGATGTCCCTCCTGGACCCTGGATGTCCTTCTAGAACAGCAGGGAGCTTCTCTCCATCCTGCTTTGCAGCCAAACCTCACGTGGTTTCCTCATCTACTTCAGGGATGGCACTGGACGTATTTTAGAATGGCAATCCAAGCCTGGTGAGCAATCAAGGCTCTGTAGGCATGGACAGTAATGGGAGATGAAACATCAGCTCTCCACAGAAACCTTCACCTGTGAGTCTGGTCCCAGACTTTTCCACCTGCACAACAGAAATTATTACATTCCTTGTCCACCATGGATGAGGAAGGAAGCACTGATTAAGGTGTTCAGGGAAGGGGACTCAGGGAGGTGGTGGAATTGGAGGTGATCAGATGCAATGGGAATTGTTCCCTTCTCCTGGGTGGCTTTCCCAGGAGAGCAGAAGCTCTCTGCCAGTATCTGCACCACTCCTTTGCCTAAATGCTGGCAAAACTGCAATCTGCCTGCATGCAGATACTACAGGGTTCTCTCCTGCCTCCCACATCCATCTGGATCCACCAGTGTGAGCTGCTGCAGCCTAGAAATAACACCACTGTTTGAACAGCCCCTGACACAGAGGAGGCTGAAGCCCCTGACTGATGGGCTGGTGCATCATGAGGGATCTCAGATACATCAGTCTGCAGAGAGCCCAGGAGTGCTGCAGCTGTGTGGTGTCACTGGAACTGAAGCACAGCATGATTTAATCCCAAATAATCCATTTTTTTGCAAGACAGAAGAGAGGGAGAGATGCAATATTTGGAAAATCCTGCACTTTGCTCCTTCTTTCTCTTTCTCATTACTGAGGAGGTGGTGAGGCCCTGGCACAGGGTGCCCAGAGAAGCTGTGGCTGCCCCTGGATCCCTGGAAGGGTCCAAGGACAGGCTGGATGGGGCTTGGAGCAACCTGGAATAGTGGAAGGTGTCCCTGCCCATGGCAGGAGGAATTGGATGGTATTTGGGATCCAACCCAAACCAACCTGTGGTTCTATGATAATCTCTGAGTGAGGAACACACAGGAAACAAACCCTGAGATGTAAAATCACTCTGCTTCTTTTCCCCAAATCCCCACAAGTCCTGGCTGGCTGCCAGCTGGACTCCACACTGCATCCTCACAACTTTCCAGATAATTCCTATGGAAGGAACCCTGGGAACAGAAAGAGCCCAAGGCTGAAAACCTTTTCTGGTGCAGTTTGGAAAGTGACTCTGAGAGAACTTGGCTCCAAAGGCTGAGGATCAGAAGCTGGGAGCTGCTCTGAACCCAAGTCCTCTGCTCTCAGACCAGGACAAGGGGCAGCTGATGGTGCCACCACTGCTGTGTTTTCTGTGTGCCCCAAATTGCCTTTCTGAGAACACAGCTGGGGAGGGAACACGGGTGTCAGGTCCCCTGCTGGGCACTCAGGTGAGAGGGCAGGAAACATCACCATTTCCAGCTTCTTCTGCTCAAAACTGAGTGCCTGCATTTTGGGGTCAGCGCCCTCCATGATCCCTGTCATTACTCATGAGCTGTTTCTCAGGGATTTGTGGAGCTGCTCTGAGGAAACCTGAGCTGGAAAACAGCCAGGGATGAGATGTGACACAAGCCCCCTGTGCTGGTGACATCCTCCCCTCAGCACTGCCTGGCTCCTGCTGCAGGGGACACTCCTGTCCCTTTCCTGTCCTGCTGCCCCTCTTGCCTCTCCCACAAAGACACCCCCATTCCTCACTGCCTCTGTGCTACAAACCATCAGTTTTAGGCTTAGGATATGATTGTCCCCAGTTCCAAACAAGTTTCTTTTTTATCTTTTCCCCACCTCAATGCTTCCACCAAGGTCTTGCCCTGTCTCCTGTGTCTGCTGGGCTCTGGCACAGCCCTTCCAACAAAGTCTGGGGCCAGATTCTTGTGCAGTGGGGGCTGTTCCCTGCCCAGTGTTTGCATAATTGATCCTTTAATTGGAGATCTCTTGCAGGGCTGCCTTATGGCTCATTTTTTCCCCCATCATGGACACTTTTTTGGAAGGTTTGCAGCTTTTTTTGGGGGGTTTCTCAGCACTTGCAGTCCTGCACTGCAAGAGCCTTGCAGGGGAACACAGCCAGGAGCTCTTTAATTCAGTTTATCAAACAGGGAAGCCCCTGTGATTTTCTCCAGCCTCTGACTCACTGGGGGAAATACAGATCCCATAAACCATGACAAATAAACAAACTCGTGGACACAAGAGGAGCAAGTTTGATTCCAGGTCCTGAAACCAAGTGGCACCAACAATCCCATGCTCCCAAAGCTCCAGGCACACTTCTGGGGCAGATTTGTGTTGGAAAGAGCTGTCTGGGGCCAGTCCTGTTGATCTTCCTTAACTGATTGTCATCAATGTGCTCATTTGAACAACAGAAAAGGCAGCATGGACTTGTCCAGCGCAGGGATTTCTCCCAGCAAATTTCTCCCTTGTAAATGTTTCTTTTAAATTTCTTTTCCTTTTTTTTCCCCTTTCCTTTTCTTTTTTTTTTTTTTTTTCCCAGCTACTGGAGGGGTTAAAAATAGAAGATGCATTTCAGAGGCCTTAATGACCAAGCAGTGAATTGCCTCAGGTTGGAAGCTGCCCAGGAGAAGGAAATGCCCTCCCTTGATCAAGCTGGCAGTTGGTTTTCTGCCACCAGATCTGGTGGTTCTTGGGCTTGGCTCCAAAGGCATCAGCCACGAGCCCTCCTGGAGGAAGGCTATTCATTAGGAGCAGCTAAAAACCATCTCCTGTTCCAGCCACTCCAGTTAATCCATCCCTAGGCTGAGCTCACCCATAAATTATGGTGCAGGGAGAAGTGCAGCCTTCTGTTTCCATGTGACAGCTTCACAGAGCAGCAAACCAGAGAACACAGGGCAGGCAGAAGTAGAATCAGGGAATCACAGAGCCATTCAGGTTGGGAAAGCCCCCTAAGATCACAAAATCCAACCATTCCAAGTGCCACATCCACATGGATTTTAAATCCCTCCAGGGGTTGGGATTCCACCACCACCCAGGCAGCCTTTGCTGGTGCTGGACAACCCTTCCCATGAAGGAATTCTTCCTAAACAGCAGTGAAAAAAATCCTAATCAGTGAACAAAGATGATTCACTGCCATCATAGAACCAATAGACCAAGTTATCCCATAAGGAATGATGGAAATAAATCTCCTGCTTTGTACCTGCAAGGATAGAGACCCCAAGAACGAAACTCTGTGTTTTACCTGTCATCTTTCACAGGTTTGTCCATCTCATGTTGTCTCACACGGAACAGAACAACTTCAGCTTGTTACAGAGACACAGAATGGAAAATTTCACCTGATAGATAATGTCTGACACCAGAAACTGGGACTTAATCCCAGAAGGGTCCCATAATATTAAAAGGTGCTATCAGCCCTACCTAGAATACAGCACGGGAATCACAGCAGGTAAAACTCCTATTGATCCATCAGAAGATAATTCAGGTTGCTTTCCCAAGGAAATACATTTGTTTTGCCAAATATAATAAAGCCATCAAATCCAGCTTAATATAGATGAATTTACTGTTATGTGGTTTATTCTGGTATTGCTTCCAAAACTCCTGTTGAGAGATTTTGTAACATTTTGCTCACTGAATCCCAGCAGTTTCAATTTTTTCAGGGTCTATTTTTTCCCTGTTTGTGGTACACTCCTTATAGCAACTGCCTCGAGATGCGTCAGGACTCTGCGGTATAAAAATGGACATTTGGCTTTAAATAGTTTTATTTGGTGGTGGAGGGGGTGGACTGGAAGCAGAATAATCCCTTACACAAGTCATGGAATATCTGGGTTCTGCTCCCAATCACTGCATTGCTTTGGTCAGGCAGGAGCAGAACAGATGCTCAAATTTGGGTGTCCAAATCATTAACTGAGGTCCAGGATAAGGCATCTGTTATAACAGCAAAAACTGCTCTGAGCCCCTCTGTCCACCCCTGGCTTCCCACACAGGTAGGAAACACTTGGGCTCCAAATAATTGGTTTTGGCTGAGCATTTCCAAACAAACATAGCGTGTTCCCCTGTTTCTCTGCACCCTGGTGTCTTCTGCACTTGGGCACGTGGAGGGAATCAACACTGTCTAATGCTTTGCCTGCAAGATTTACTCACAGGCTTGTTATCCATGTGCCTACTAGGAATTGCCTCCTGTGCCCCTCCTGCAGGATGGAAATGTGCTTTCCCTGGAGGGAAACCCAGCTCCCAGGTTGTTTTTCCACAGAGTTTCTCTAGACAGACACAATCCCTGCAGGTGAATCCACTGTTCCCCCAGAGGGCTGCACATTCCCACAAATCCCTGAGCCTTTCCCACTGCACACATCCCTGCTGTCATGCCCCAGGAATGCCACTCTGGCAGGCTGCTGCACAGCCCTGATGCTATTGTGTGGGAAAAAGAGAAGAAGAAATCACATTTGAGGGTTGCTGAAGCAAAAGCAACATTTGTCAGGGAAAACAATGGATTTCCCCTCATTTTGATGCTTTAAGAATAGTCTTGAAATAGCTCAGGAATGGTTTGGGGCCAAGTGTTCTCTTCTTGAGAAAGGGAGATGGGCTGGAAGAGCCATCCATGCATCCATCATCCATGCATCCATGCACCCATGCATCTATCCATCCATCATCCATCCATCATCCATCCATCCATCCATCCATCATCCATCCATCATCCATCCATCCATCCATCCATCCATCCATCCATCCATCCATCCATCATCCATCTATCCAAGATGGACACCTGGACTTGGTCAGACCTCCCCCAGCCCTGGGGGACACGTGGGGGCACTCGCAGAATCCCAAAGGGAGCAGGATCCCAAAAGGATCAGAATCCCAAAGGGAACACAGTCCCAATGGGATCAGCATCTGCTGCTTCCCATGGCCCAGTCCCCATTGCAGTGCCCAGCATGAACATTTTTCCTGGGAAAAGGGAATCCCAGGAATTTTGAGGCGCTCTGAGCAGCCTCCAGGTGTCAGTGGCTCCCTGAGGATGCTGAGGATTCCAGAGGGGCTGAGGGCAGTCTGAGTCAGCGCAGGGGCACGAGCAGGGAGGCTTTGCCTGGATCCCGACACGTGAGGCTCCATCCCCGTGGGACTCAGCCCGGGGCGTTTTCCTGCCTGGATCCTCGGCCTGGGCTGCAGGGATCCGCTCTGGGTCACAGCCGGCAACTCAGTTCCTGTGGGTCCCACCCCACTGGGACATTCCGACCCTGTGGAAAGGCAAAAGACCCCGGGGATCCCAGCCTGGTGCATCCCCAGCTCCCTGGCCCAACCAGAAATTCCCCTTTGTGTGTTTCCCCATGCCAGGGCCTGGAGCCAGGGCTCTCCCGGCTGTTTGTGCTCCTCGTGGTGGAGCTGAGGCTCCATCCTGGAAATCTGGGTGGCGACCGCGCTTCCCGGGACGTGCAGGTTCCTGCTGCGTCCCGGGAGGGGGCAGGGAGGCAGAATTTACCTGCAGGAACCTCTGAGCCTCTGCCTGGATGGAGGAATCCGGCTGGAGCCAAGGATTCTGCAAGCTGGGCAAAGCTCCCGGCCCGGCAAAGCTTCCTTGAAACTCCCGGAGCAGGCGGTGCCTCCCTTTTGGCTGCTGCCGTGGCCAGAATGTCCGGAGGCTGTTCCAGGGCAGGACTGGAGCCTCCCGTGTTTTCTGATGAAATCCTCCCACCCCACACCTGCCAAGAAATCACAGGCATCGCGCCTGTCCCAGGGCTACACACTCAGCGCTGGAGCCCCGCGCCGCCGCCGCCGCTGCTGCTGCTGCTGCTGCGGGATTAAAGGCGGCTCTGCCTTCCCCAGCCCGGTTCTTCCTCCCCTGGCCCGGTTCTGCCTCTCCCCAGCCCGGTTCTGCCTTCCCTGGCCCGGTTCTGCCTCCCCCAGCCCGGTTCTGCCTCCCCTGGCCCGGTTCTGCCTCCCCTGGCCCGGTTCTGCCTCTCCCAGCCCAGTTTTGCCTCCTCTGGCCCGGTTCTGTCTGGCCCGGCCCAGGAATGTTGGGATTTGGGGTTTTTCAAGGACTTTCAGTTTCTCTCTGGAAATTTCCATCACTCCGCGCTCGGGCTCAGGTGCACGAGGGACACGCGGGAATTCCAGCCCAGCCCATGGAATTCCAGCCTTGTCCTGGAAATTTCCAGCTCAGGTCCCTGGAAAAGGGGCCTGAGCATTCCCTGAGCATTCCCTGAGAATTCCCAGAGAATTCCCAGACAATTCCCAGCTCATTCCCAGCCCATTCCCTGAGCATTCCCATCCCATTCCCATCCCATTCCCAACCCATTCCCAGCCCATTCCCATCCCATTCCCAGACCATTCCCAGACCATTCCCAACCCATTCCCCGACAATTCCCATCCCATTCCCAGACCATTCCCAGCCCATTCCCAGCCCATTCCCTGAGCATTCCCAGCCCATTCCCAGACCATTCCCAACCCATTCCCTGAGCATTCCCAGCCCATTTCCAGACCATTCCCAGCCCATTCCCAGCCCTTTCCCACTTTGGGATTCACCCCTTCCCTCGGGATCTGCGTTTGTTGAAGATCCCAAAACACCCCGAGCTGGGAGCGACCCCCCAGACCCATCCTGGCCCCACACAGGGCACCCCAAAACCCCACCCCGAGCTGAGAGAGCTTAAAATTCATAAATCAATGGAAAAGTTGGAATTTTGCAGCAAAAGGAGCCACAAGGACACCGGGGGTGGTGACACCGGCCCGGGAGGGTGGCAGCGATTCCCAGCTCCTGTTCCCAGCAGGGCCTCCGATAATTCGGTAATTAACAAAGAAAAGTAAAAAATAATTAAAGAGAGGAACCTGCCAGGGCCAGACGGGGGTGGGAGAATCCCGGGAGAGCCGGGCTGGAATTCCGGCATCAAAGGCGGCCCCGAAACCTCACCTGGCCGGGGCCGCCCCCTCCGCCCGCCCAGGTGACCCGGGTGACCCCGGGAGTGTCCCGGGACAATCGGGGCCAGGCGGGGCCACCACAAAGCGACCTTCAGGGGGGCGGGGGCCGGGTTCGGGGGGTTAAGGAGCCGAATTCCAGGAAACTCCCGCGAAATTCCCGGATTCTCCACCACGACCGAGGACAAAGAACGCAAAGCCGCGATCAGACCCCCGGCGGGACCCCTGAGCATTTTGGGGGGGAAATTTCCCTTTGTCCCCCCGGCCTGGGGTGACCCCAGGAGCAGCTCGGAGAGGGAATCCCGGGTTGGATCCGGGGCAGCGCCGTGCCCGGTGCCACCCCCCGTGGCCGGGCGTGCCCGGTGCCCCCGCGGGGCGCTGGCGCAATGCGGGCACACGTGGCAGGACCGGCTCCGTGGGCCCGCGCTGACGTCACGGGGACACGGCGCTGTCACCTCACGCCAGGACTCGTCCTGCTGCTGACACAGCCCGCTGGGAGGGCGAGATTCCCGGGATTCGGGGGCGAAATTCCCGGGATCCGGGGCTTTGGGTTCACCCCGGGCAGCTCAGAGCTGTCCCCAGGGTCCCTCCCCTGATCCCTCCCTTGGGATGCAGAAACAGAATTTCTCCTCCCCGGAGCAGAATATCCTGAATTTCCCCCGTATTTTCCAGAGAAACCCAGGTTTGGAGGTTGTTCATGAAGAGGGAATAAAATTTATCCTCCCTGCGTTGGAATTCCCTGATTTTTCCCAATATTTTCCAGGGAAATCTGGGTTTGGCCTCGGGAATGCCGGGTTTGTTCTCCTGCAAGGAGCTCCAGTTCAGCCAACACAAACCTGGAAAAGGCTTGGAATTGTTTTGGGGAATTCCTGCTTTTACCTCTTGATTCCCTCCTGACCCTGCTGGTGGTGTTTATTGACTGGGAATTTACAGGGAATTTAGTGTGAATTTTCAGGGAATTTAGCGGGAATTTAGTGGGAATTTACAGGGAATTTAGTGGGATTTTACTAAGAGTTTACTGGGCATTTACAGGGAATTTAGTGTGAATTTACAGAAAATTCAGTGAGAATTTAGTGGGGATTTACAGGCAATTTAGTGGGAATTTACTGGGAGTTTACAGAGAATTTAGTGTGAATTTAATGTGAATTTACAGGGAATTTACTGAGAGTTTAGTGGGAGTTTACAGAGAATTTAGTGTGAATTTAATGTGAATTTACAGGGAATTTAGTGTGAATTTAATGTGAATTTAATGTGAATTTACAGGGAATTTACTGAGAGTTTAGTGGGAATTTACAGGGAATTTAACGTGAATTTAATGTGAATTTACAGGGAATTTACTGAGAGTTTAGTGGGAGTTTACAGGGAATTTAGTGTGAATTCAGTGCGAATTTAGTGTGAATCTCGATCCCGTTCCAGGCCCTGCTGGGCCCTCACCCCTTGTCCCGGGATTTCCGGAGTTATCCCGGCCAGAACCGCGCGAGGCTCTCCCGGCATTCCCGAGGGAAATGGGTCAGGGATGGGATCTGGGTCACCGGGCAGGAGCCACCCCTAGGGCGGGGGCACAAAAGGGTTAAAAATGCCGGATCTGCCCCAAAAGCTGCCGGGAATTGGGAATTCCCAGGGGACGGAGCAGCCCCGGGGCTGGGAGGACAAAGGGCCGCAAAATTGGGTTTAATAAATGTTAATTTTGGGAGCGAGGTGAGAAAGAATTTTGGAGTTTTTGGTGCTTTTCCAGGCTCTTCCTTGCATCCAAAATCTTCGTTTGCCTGTTCAAAATGACCTTTCTCAGAAAAAAAAACAAAAATCCATTTTTTATTTAAAATCCAGAAACACAATGGCATTCACCTTTTTCTTTTCTTTTTTTTTTTTTTTAAACCCAAATATTTTATTCCTGGTAAAACCTCTTTGCTGCTCCCACTCTCCCATTCCCAACCTTTAATAAGAAATCCAAAACAGAAAAAAAAAAAAAATTTCAATTTGACAGATGAAATCTGGGTTTAGTTTGATTAAACCTGAAATTAGGTGGGGTTTAAGCAGAAATTTCATCCTCCCAAAAAATAAATGATTTTTTTTTTCTTTTTCGGATTTTCCCCCGGAATTTTGGGAGCTCTGAACATTCCAGGTGTCCTCCCGTGGGGCCTGTGCTGCTCCCGCTCTCCACACAGGGTCTCCCTCGCCCTGGACAAGGCAACCTTTAATTAACACTAATTAAGATCCCATTCCCGGCCCTGCTGCTCCCACAATCCCTGGGTGTTCTGCCCCAGCCCTGGTGGGAAGAGGGTTGTGGATTCCCTGGTTAAATTCAGGATTCCATCAGGATTTTCCTCCTCCTGTGAACCAGACCCTGCTCCCTTTTCCATGGGATCGACGGGAATTTCTCCTCCTTCCCAAATCCCACCTTGGCCTGGAAGCCAGAGCCTGCAATGGGAAGGATTTGAACCGGGAAAAACCACAGAAAGCAGGAAAATAACAATAAAATCAGTGATTGCAGAGATTTTCACCCTCTGCATGCAGGGTCAGATGGGGATCCCAACCTGAGGATGCTCCTCGGAGCTCTCCCATCCATCCCAGCCTGGAATTATCCCAGAGCCTTCTCGCTCCTTGCCTGGGGATGCCCTGGATGCCTTCAGAGGTCCCTTCACACCCAAAGCACCGCAGGATTTGATTTGTCTGCTGTTTCTTTTTCCTGCTCTGCAGGACAATTCCCTTCCAGCCTTGTCCTCGTCCCTCTGGCTGCCCCAGCAGAGCCTTTCCCGGGGCTGTGCCTGCCCCTGGGTGAAGCTGGAACCTTTGCCATCCCCTGGGTGAAGCTGGAACCTTTGCCATCCCCTGGGTGAAGCTGGAACCTTTGCCATCCCCTGGCTCTGGGTGACCCAGGAGGAACCTTTGCCATCCCCTGGGTGAAGCTGGAACCTTTGCCATCCCCTGACTCCCCGGGAGGAGCCTTTGCCAGTCCCTGGTTCCAGGAGGAACCTTTTCCATCTCCGGAGCCTTTGCCATCCCCTGACTCTCCTGGAGGAACCTTTGCCATCCCCGGAGCCTTTGCCATCCCCTGGCCCAGGAGAAGCCTTTGCCATCCCCTGACTCCCCAGGAGGAACCTTTTCCATCCCTGGAGCCTTTGCCATCCCCTGACTCTCCAGGTGGAACCTTTGCCATCCCCGGAGCCTTTGCCAGCCCATCTGGGCACGGATCCAGGAGCTGACAGGGCCCAGAAAACCTCAGGACTCCCCAGGACTGGCCGGGCTGGAGCTGCAGCTCCGCTGTCCCCACAGCATCCCCATGCCCAGAGCTCCCCACAGCCCTTATCTGCCAGCCCAGCACGGCTTTTGGGGTTTTTTTGGGGTGGAATTGAAGGAGGAATCCCTGGGGGCTCTGCGGGGTCCGGACGCTCCGGGCGGCTCTGTGGGGAGCAGGTTGTCAGCAGAGGGGAGCAGGTTTGTCCAGGCGGGAGCTGGCACCTCCCAGGCTGTTCTGTGTTTCTCCAGCAGCTCCCGGGAGCTGCAGCAGGAGCTGGGGGCCCTGGGCCGGCCTGGGGGAGGCTCCCCCGTGGTCCAACAGGGCTGGAAAATCCCCGGGGGGAGTCCCCGGCACCCCCAGGCAGGGATTTGGGCGCTGCAGCTGGATCGGGATCCCCGTGCAGGGCGCTGTGATTAACGGCTGATTAATGAGATTAATTTGTAGCTAATTAAGCCAACATTGATTGGATTTGGTCCTTGGGCAGAGGCTCTCCCACTGCTGTGGTTTCTGTGGGATGGAGCGGGATCAGATCCAGGTTCTGATGCTCCCGAGTCTGACCCCGGGGAGTCTCTGCCCCTCTTCCAAATCCTCTTGGATTCCGTTTGATGAACCCGACGTGATTTCCCAATTCCCTGATTTCCTGATTCCCTGATTTCCTCTGCTCCTCTCAGAGAGGCCAAATCCGGATCCCTGCCCTGTGCCAGGTGTGGGCAGCAGCGGCCTCTGGGTTTTTCCAAGGATTCTGAACCCAGGGCCCTTTTCCCAATCCGGGCTCCCTTTCTCCTGGGAGGAGGAGCAGAGGAGCAGCAGCAGGAGGAGGAGGAGGAGGAGGAGGGGGAGGATGTTGTGGATCCGGCCCTGCTCCCCACGCTCCTCAGCTGACTCGGTGCCCAGGAATGCCGCGGATCCATCGGGAATTGCATCAGGAACTCGTTGGGTGCAGGATGGGGCGGCGGTGGCAGGGACACCTGGGCAGGGACACCTGTGACAGTGGCAATGGTGGCAGTGCCACCTTTGCAGTGACACTTGGCCCTGTGCAACGTGGCCCTGCTGGGGCACAAGGAGGGCCCCACATCCCACTGGCAGTGGTGAGGGGGTCCTGGCAGCCCCCAGAGGGATTTGGGGTTTGGGATTTGGGATTCGGGGTTTGGGATTTGGAATTCAGGATTTGGGATCTGGGATTTGGGATCTGGGATTTAGGATTTGGGATCCATTCCCGCTCCTCTCAGCAGGGTTGGGATGAGCCCTGCATGCTCTCCGGGCAGTTTGGGATTTTTCCAGCCCCACTGAGCTCATCCCCACAGCCCTGGGCTCTCTCGGCCTCGCAGCTCCCAGCTCGCCCTGCTTTTCCTCACAAAGCTGCTCCTGCTCTGCATCCCCGGGCTCTGTCCCGACCCTGAGCTCCAGCGAGGCCGATCCCGATGTCAGGAACATCCCAGGGATGCTGGACAGGGGGGTCTGTGCTGTTCCCAAGCACCCCAGCAGTGCCTGGTGACCCCAAACCTCCCTTTCCCCTGTCCCTGTGGGGCTCAGCACCCCAGCAGTGCCTGGTGACCCCAAACCTCCCTTTCCCCCTGTCCCTGTGGGGCTCAGCACCCCAGCAGTGCCTGGTGACCCCAAACCTCCCTTTCCCCCCATCCCTGTGGGGCTCAGCACCCCAGCAGTGCCTGGTGACCCCAAACCTCCCTTTCCCCCCGTCCCTGTGGGGCTCAGCCCCTCTGGCACGGCCAGGGGGGTTTGGGGAGCCAGGGATGGACATTCCCTGCTGGAACCTCTGTCCGTGCCGATTCCCACACACGGATTGGGAACCTGCTCCGTTCCCATCTCAATCCGTGGATGTCCCCAAACCTCCTCCTGTGCTGCTGCCCCGGGCTGGGCCTCTCCTCACCCCGAGCGGGACAATTCCCTTTGATCCCAGGGATGTTCCAGCCCCTTCCCTGCCCTGCAGCTCCTCCTCCATCAGGGGGGTTCGAAATTCCCTCTGTGTCCTAGGGGAGATCCCTGGCAGTCAGGGAGTTCTCCTCCATTTCTGCTGGAAACGCTGATCCCAGCATTTCTGGTTATCCCAGGGCTGGAGAAGGCAATTCCTGGAGTTCTCAGTGCTCATCCTGCCCTCGGCTGCATAATTTATCTCCAGGTGGGGAAAGGGCTCCTCAGGAATTGCCCAAAACCTGTGGAAAACCACCGGGGCTCAGGCA
The DNA here is from genome assembly GCA_035582745.1 of Loriotus luctuosus. Classification (NCBI taxonomy): domain Eukaryota; kingdom Metazoa; phylum Chordata; class Aves; order Passeriformes; family Thraupidae; genus Loriotus; species Loriotus luctuosus. Next base: position 633,816 of record JAWWEY010000114.1, read on the forward strand.
GCTCTGGAGCTGCCCGTGAGAACATCCCCATGCCAAAAAGAAAATAAAAAAATAAAAAGGAATGGTTGAGAAGCTGAAAAGAAAATATTTTTTCAAACCAGTCTGACTTTTGGGAAGAAATCATTCCAGAAAGGAAAATTTATGGAACAGAAGGAACCAGCCCTGAGTTTGGGCCAGGCTTTGGTGGAATAAAGCCAATAAAATCCTGTGCCAGCCCCGGCTCTGTGCTTGGCACAGGACAGGGATTTGCCTTTGCTGTTTATCCAGCTTTGGATTTTTGGGAAACGCCAACATCTTTTTTTTTTTTTAAATTATTTTTGGGGGTTGTTGTTGTTGTTTTCTTTCCGAAAGAGTCAGAAATTTCCAAATGCTGAAACTCTTCCCAAAAGGAACCAGCTGGGATTGCTCAACTGCCCGTTCCTGCCGCCGCCCTCCCTCCCGATGAGTTACGGAGGGTGTGACAGCCCGGGCCGGGTGTGACAGCCCGGGATCGCTGATCCAGCGGCTGCGGAGCTGCGGCAGCTGCCCGGGGGGCTCAGCAGGGAATCTGCTCCGGGAACATCCAATTCCCTGCTCTGGGAATATCCAATTCCTAGCTGGGAATCTGCTCTGGGAATATCCAATTCCCTGCTCTGGGAATATCCAATTCCCTGTTCTAGAAACATCCCATTCCCAGCCGGGAATCTGCTCCAGGAACATCCAATTTCCAGGCGGGAATCTCCCCCGGGAATATCCCATTCCCTGCTCCAGGAGCATCCCATTCCTTGCCCCCAGAGCCGATCCCAGCAAATCCAGCTGCTCCCAGCCCCACGGGATTTATCCATGTGGGGTTTATCCATTTGGGACTTATCCTTGTGGGATTTATCCGTGTGGGGTTTTTCCACACAGGATTTATCCATGAAGGATTTTATCCCTGTGGGGTTTATCTGTGTGGGATTCATCCATGCAGGATTTATCCATGAAGGATTTTATCCATGTGGGATTTTTCCACACAGGATTCATCCACACAGGATTTATCCACATGGGGTTTGTCCATCTGGGGTTTATCCATGTAGGGTTTGTCCATATGGGATTTATTCATGTGGGATTCATCCACACAGGATTTATCCATATGGGATTTATCCGTGTGGGGTTTGTCCACGTGGGATTTTTCCACACAGGATTTATCTACACAGGATTTATCCATGTAGGGTTTATCGATGTGGGATTTATGTATTTGGGGTTTATCCATGCAGGATTTATCCATGTGGGGTTTATCTATATGGAAATTATCCATGTGAGGTTTATCTATATGGGATTTATGTATTTGGGGTTTATCCACACAGGATTTTTCCATGAAGGTTTGCTGCTCATCAGCTCCATGGAAGGTGTCCCCTGTGGGATGAGATGAGCTTTAAAAATCCCCTCCCATCCCAGTAATCCCAGGATTTATCCCAGGGTCAATAAAACCCCATCCAAATCCCTTCCCATGCCAACAATTCCAGGATTTATCCCAGTGTCAGTAAAACCCCATCCAAATCCCCTCCCACCCCAGCAATTCCAGGATTTATCCCGGTGTCAGTAAAACCCCATCCAAATCCCTTCTCATCCCAGCAATTCCAGGATTTATCCCGGTGTCAGTAAAACCACATCCCAATCCCTTCCCATGCCAAAAATTCCAGGATTTATCCCAGTGTCAATAAAACCACATCCAATTCCCTTCCCATGCCAAAAATTCCAGGATTTATCCCAGTGTCAATAAAACCACATCCAATTCCCTTCCCTCCCAGCAATTCCAGGATTTATCCCAGGTTCAGTAAAGCCCCATCCAAATCCCTTCTCATGCCAACAATTCCAGGATTTATCCCAGTGTCAATAAAACCCCATCCAAATCCCTTCCCATGCCAACAATTCCAGGATTTATCCCGGGGTCAGTAAAACCCCATCCAAATCCCTTCTCATCCCAACAATTCCAGGATTTATCCCGGGGTCAGTAAAACCCCATCCAAATCCCTTCCCATGCCAACAATTCCAGGATTTATCCCGGGGTCAGTAAAGCCCCATCCAAATCCCCTTCCCTCCCAGCAATTCCAGGATTTATCCCGGGATCAGTAAAGCCCCATCCAAATCCCTTCCCACTCCAACAATTCCAGGATTTATCCCGGGGTCAGCAAAGCCCCATCCAGCTCCTGCTGCCCCCCAAGGGCCCGGGGGGCTCCCAGGAGGGGACAGGGCAAGGTCGGGGTGTCCCAGCCTGGGGGATCCCTGCTCCCAGCACAGCCTCATTCCCTGGGATTCTCTCCCAGAGCCGTGGTGATTATGGAAAACGCAGCAATTAGGGAAGAGCCTGGGAAAGAGGGAAATGGGATGGGGCAGGATGAGCTGTTCCAAACCCTGCAGTCTGATTGGTTTCACTTTCTTCTCTGGAAAAGTGTCCAGGGCTATTGGGAAGGAGGAGGAGGAGGAGGAGGAAGGTTCTCCCAGGGGAATTGATCCATGGATTGGGACCAATGGAAGCACCCAGAGCAGTCCCAGTGCCCAGAGGGGGATAAAACACCTGGGGATCCCTAAAACAGTTTCCAGATCTCTAAAACCCTTGGGGATCCATAAAACTTGGAGATCCCTAAACACCTTCCAGATCCATAAAGCACTTTCCAGGTCCATAAAGCACTTGAAGATCCCTAAAACACTTTCCAGATCCATAAAACACCTGAAGATCCCTATAACACTTTCCAGGTCCATAAAGCACTTTCCAGAGCCCTAAAACACTTTCCAGATCCATGGAAAGCCACAGAGAGCCCTCAGATCTGGATCCAGCAGCTGGGCACTGCTGCCTGTCCCTTTTCCTGTTCCCCTGGCTGTGGAACAGCCAGAATTCCACAGGAAAAGCTTTTTTGGGACATTTTTGTGGTGGGATCTCTGCAGTGGCAGTGTCCCTGGCCAGGCCTCGGAGCAGCCTGGGCTGGTGGAATTGTCCCAGAGCTTTAGGATCCCCTCATCCCAGGTTATCCCTGTTTTCTGGAGCCGAGGGAATCCCTTCCCCCGTGTTTTGCCCGCCCTGCCCCTCTCCAGCAGACCCGAGCCGTGCCGTGCCGGGACACCCCGCAATCCCCGCGGCATCCCAGCCCGGCCGGATCCCTTCGATGCCGCGCGTACCCCGGGATGCCGCTGCCGTGCCAGGACCGGGAAAGGCCCCGCCGGGGCTGCGGGGCCGCTGCGGGCAGCGCAAACAGGAAACCGGGGCCGGAGCCCCGCAGCCGCCCCGCCCTGGCCCGCGGCGCTCGGGCAGAGCCGGAGCCGCCTCTCCCGGAGCTGCTCCCGCTCCGTGACGCGTTGTTGTTGTTGTGGATGAGGAATTCCAGGAGCGTGGATGTCCCTCGGCCTCGGGGGCGGCGTCACCGCCCCAGGTTTGTGGGGTTAAACCCGCGCAGGTGCCGGGCTCGGAGGCCCCGGGGGATTTGGGGGCAGCGTTTGTCCTGCGCGGGGCGCCCGAGGATGGGGATGGAGAGCGGGGATGAGGGAAGGAGCAGGGACTCCAAACGGTGGGAGAGGAGCAATCCCAAAGCAAGGGAGAGCAGGAATACCAAAGCGTGGGACAGGGACAATCCCAAACCATGGGACAGGAACAATCCCCAAAAAATGGGACAGGAGCAATCCCAAACCATGGGACAGGAACAATCCCAAACCATGGGACAGGAACAATCCCCAAAAAATGGGACAGGAACAATCCCCAAAAAATGGGACAGGAGCAATCCCAAACCATGGGACAGGAACAATCCCAAAAAATGGGACAGGAACAATCCCAAACCATGGGACAGGAACAATCCCAAACCAAGGGAGAGGAGCAATCCCAAACCATGAGGAGAGGAGCAGCAATCCCAAAGGCTGAGTCACCTCGCGGTGCTCCTAGCCCGTAGAGGGAGCTGCTGGAGCTTGGAATCACCGGCCGTGATAAATCAATAAACCCGGCCCCGCTGTTACATAAGAGTGGGATGCTGGAATTCCTGCTTGGAAGGAGCTTCGGTCCCTCCCGGTGCCGCGGTTCGGCAGCTCCCGGGCGGTGCCGGGCGGGCCGGGGTGGCCGGAGGAGGGGACAGGTGACACTCGGTGTCCCCAGGGACCATCCCAGGGCTCCCGGCTCTCTCGGCTTCCTCCCCGACCCAAGAATCCCTTGGGATCTTGCTCCCAAATCCCTGGGCATCCTGCTCCCAAATCCCTGGGCATCCTGCTCCCAAATCCCTTTGGATCTCTGCCCCACAATCCCTGGGGATCTCTGCAACCAAACGCAAATCCCTTAGGATCCTGCTCCCAAATCCTTGGGGATCCTGCTCCCAAATTCCTTGGGGATCCTGCTCCCAAATCCCTTAGGATCCTGCTCCCAAATTCCTTGGGATCGTGCTCCCAAATCCTTGGGGATCCTGCTCCCAAATCCCTTAGAATCCTGCTCCCAAATCCCTGGGGAACTCTGCAACCCAAATCCCTTGGGATCCTGCCCCCAAATCCCTTGGCGTCCTGCCCCCCAATCCCTTGGGCCCTGCTCCAGCCCCTCTGCTGTTCCAGGGCCGCCATCCAAGCCCCACGGGAGCATCCCGCAGCTCCTCAGGAGCGGGCAGAGCTTTGGGATGGGAAGCTGGGGAAGTTTCCAGCGCTCCCGCCCCCGCTCCCATCCCCTCTCCCATCCCCTCTCCCATCCCCTCTCCCAT
>JAWWEY010000114.1:667406-682979 GCA_035582745.1 Loriotus luctuosus
CTGGGGGACAGGGGACATGGGGACAACGGCACAAGATGGGGGGGAGAAGCTGGGATGGGGAGGAGCTTTGGGGGCTGTGAGTTTTGGGCGTGGAAGTTAAAGGCACGAGGGACACTCGGGGACACTTGGGAGCACTTAGGGACATTTGGGGACACTTGGGGACACTCGGGGACACTTAGGGAGGGTGTGAGCCCTTCCCAGTGCTCCCCCCGAGATCGCCGGGGCTGGGGGGGCTCGAGGCGGGGTGCGGGGGGCTCGGGGAGCACACGAGGGGATCTGGGGGTCCCGTGCCCCCCCTGACGCGGCCCCCGCAGGGTACACGGCCGAGGTGGGCAGCGCGGTGCTGCAGCGGGAGGCGGTGACGCTGGTGACGGGCGCGCCGCGGTACCGGCACACCGGAGCCGTGCTGCTGCTGAGCCGCGGCGCCCGGCAGACGCTGAACCGGAGCCTGCTGCTCCCCGGGCCGCAGGTCGGCTCCTACTTCGGCAGCGCCCTCGCCCTGGCCGACCTCAACAACGACGGGTGAGGGGCTGCGACCCCCGGGCTGCGGGGCGGGGTTCACCTGCGGCTCACCTGGGGCTCACCTGGGGCTCACCTGCCGCTCACCTGTGCTGGCTCTGGCCGCCCCTGGGGGTGGGGGGTCCTGCTCAGGGTGTCCTGAAGCTCAGGTGAGCTTGGACTCCACAGTTCCTATGAGTGGGGGTCTCACCTGGAGCAGCTCTCATGGGTGGGGGTCTCACCTGGAGCAGCTCCCCTGGGATCCCTGTGGGTCTCAGCTCTGGGCTGGGGAGGTTTTTTTGGGGGGGGTCCCATTTTCACACCTCTGGGGGCTGTGTCACAGCCGTGTCCCAGCGCCAGCCCCGAGCACCCCGCTGCTGTCCCCACAGGTGGCAGGACCTGCTGGTGGGAGCCCCCTACTACTTCGAGAGGAAGCAGGAGGTGGGGGGCGCCGTGTTCGTGTACATGAATGAGGCTGGGGGCTTCCAGCAGCTGCCCAGCCTGGTCCTCACCGGGCCCAGCTACTCTGGCTTCGGCTTTGCCCTGGCCAGCCTCGGGGACATCAACCAGGACGGCTTCCAGGGTGAGTGCCTGGGGACACCTTTGTGGGTGGGGAGCTGCTTTTTGGGCGGGCTCAGGAAAGGAGGGGGCCTGGAGGGTCTCTGGAGATGTTTGGGGTGAAGAGGAAGAGATTTGGGAGAGGTTGGAGATCCTGGTTGTCCCATTATTGCTTCTGCCCATCCCTCCTGTGCTGGGTTTGTGGGGTCTCACGGGAAGGGGGGACCTCAGACGTGGCCAGGGCTGGAGATGGAGTTTGGGGTGCCAGGGAGGGCTCTGGGGGGCTGACCCTGCTCTTGTCCCCCCCAGATATCGCCGTGGGGGCTCCTTTTGAGGGGCCTGGCAAGGTTTACATCTACCACAGCAGCGCCGAGGGGCTGCGGGACCGGCCCCGGCAGGTAACGGCCCCGGGGAGCCCTGAGTGGGCCAGGAGCTGCATCCCTGCCCAGGAGCTGCATCCCTGCCCAGGAGCAGCCCTTTGGACACCCCCGAGACCCCTCCCCACTGCAGGGCACTGGGTGAGACCCCCCTGCCCCCCAATGCAGGTGATCAGCGGGGCAGAGCTGGGCCCCACCAGGATAAAAACCTTCGGGTACTCGCTGAGCGGGGGGCTGGACATGGACGGCAATTCCTACCCGGACCTGCTGGTGGGCAGCCTGAGCGAGCGAGTGGTCCTGCTCAGGTACGGCAATGGGGACAGGGGACAGGTGTCCTGCCACCCCTGGGGTGGGCACGGAGCAGGGGGGGCTCAGCCAACCCCAATCCCTGCCCAGAGCCCGGCCCGTGATCAACATCCTGGACAAGACCTTCACGGTGAGCCCCAGCAAGGTGGACCCTGCCCAGTGCACGCCCAAGTCCTGGTGAGTCCCCGGTGTCCCCGTGGCTGCTGGTGGCAGCCCTGGCTCGGCTGACAGCCCCTTTGTCCCCCCAGCATGACGGTGACCCTGTGCTTCTCCTACAACCAGAGCGCGGGGGACCCCAACTACAGCGAGAGGATCAGTGAGTGGGGGGTGCTGGGGGACATGGGGACATGGGGACACGGGGACATGGGGACATGGGGACACGTTGTGGGGGTGTTTGTTGGACAACTCGTGCTGTCCCCCAGCCCTGCAGTACACGCTGGAGGCCGACAAGGACCGGCACCCACCCAGGGTCAGGTTCTCAGGGTCCCAATCTGCCACCTACACCGGGGACTTCTCCATGCCTGACACTCGCTGCCAGTCCCAGGAGCTCCTGCTGCTGGTGAGTGTCCTTACCTCCATTCTTACCTCCATTCTTGCCTCCATCCATCCATCCATCCATCCATCCATCCATCCATCCATCCATCCCTGTGATCATCTCTGGGGTCTCTCACTGGGCTGCCAGCAGCAGAGGGGGTCCCCAGCCATGGCTGGAGCTGAGTTTGGGGTCACACCAATCCCACCTCTGCAGGACAACGTCCGGGACAAGCTGCACCCCATCGTGCTCTCCATGAACTACTCCCTGCTGGAGAGGCCCAGAACCTTCCAGCTGGGCCCCCACTCCCTGGACGCCTTCCCTGTGCTCAACCAGGACCAGTCCCACGAGAACGAGACCAAGGTGTGCCAGGCACGGGGAGGGGACACTCTGGGATGCCACCAGCGTGGCAGGGGCTCAGGGGACATCCCTGTCCCTGCAGATCGAGTTCCAGAAGGAATGTGGCTCCGACAACCAGTGCTACAGCAACCTCCAGCTGCGGAGCAGCTTCGTCAACGAGCAGAACCAGCCTCTGCCCAGGTGACAGCGGGGCCCTGTGCGTCACCCCCGTCCCCCGGGGGTGTTCCCTCGTCCCCCAGGGCTGTCCCCATGCCACGGTGACGCTGACCCCGCTGTCCCCGCGCAGGGTGAACGGCACCCAGGTGCTGCAGTACAGCCGGGACGTGCGCAAGCTGCACCTGAGCATCAACATCACCAACGCGCCCTCGGCGCCCTGGAACGGCGAGGACGCCCACGAGGCCCTGCTGAACGTCACCGTGCCCCCCAGCCTGCTGCCCTCCTCCGTCCGCCCGGTACGGGGGGCACCCCGGAGCCCACCTCAGGGTGTTCCTGAGGGGGTTCCTGACCCTCCTGTCCCCCCCCCAGAGCGGAGCCTGCACCTTCGGGGACACGGTGCTGTGCGAGCTGGGAAACCCCTTCAAGAGGAACCAGAGGGTGAGAGCTGCTCCCAGCCACCCCCAGCTGCCCCCAGCCACCCCCAGCTGCCCCCAGCTGCCCCCTGGCCCTTCCTGGGGGGCTCAGCAGGGCTGAGCTGCTCCCTGTGCCCTCCCCATGCAGGCAGAGCTGACCATCACCTTCGAGGCCATCGGGATCATGCTGGACACGCGGGAGGTGGAGGTGTGGCTGGACCTGTCCACGTGAGTGCGAGGGGCAGGGCGGGGGCGAGGGTGGTCCCGGTGGGACCGGGAGATGCCCATCCCGGTGCCCCATCCCGGTGCCCCGGCAGGCAGAGCACCCAGGAGGATCTGCAGCCCGTGCTGGCCAAGCTGCTGGTGGATTACAGCATCCAGTCCTCGCTGAGCATGTGAGTGTGCCCTGCATCCCTCTCTGTGTCCCTTGCACCCCTCGGTGTCCCCTCTGCCCTCTCTGTGTCCCCTGTACCCCTCTGTGTCCCCTCTGCCCTCTCTGTGTCCCCTGCACCCTCTCTGTGTCCCCTGTACCCCTCTGTGTCCCCTCCCCTCCCCTCTGTGTCCCCTGCACCCTCTCTGTGTCCCCTCTGCCCTCTCTGTGTCCCCTGCACCCCTCTGTGTCCCCTGCACCCCCTCTGTGTCCCCTCCATTGCCCCACCTGAGTCTGGCTGTGCCCTCCGTGTCCCAGCAGGGGACAGGGACAATGGGACGTCCCCAGTGCCCCTCACACCGTTCCCGTCCCCATCCCGTTCCCAGAGCCTCCTCCCACATCCAGTCCTACTTCAGCGGCACCGTGGTGGGCGAGTCGGCCATGAAACGGGAGCAGGACGTGGGCAGCGCCCTCGCCTTCGACTTCCAGGTGAGCCGGGCCTGGCCGGCGCCGGAGGGAAGCGGATTTGGGAATGTGGGAGAGAAGTGGATTTGGGAATTCCAGAGGAAGGAGGATTTGGGAATGCTGGAGGGAAGAGGATTTGGGAACGCGGGAGGGAGGCAGATTTGGGAACACGGGAGGGAAGCGGATTTGGGGACATGGGAGAGAAGCCGATTTGGGAACGCGGGAGGGAAGCGGATTTGGGAATGTGGAAGAGAAGTGGATTTGGGAATTCTGGAGGAAGGAGGATTTGGGAATGCGGGAGGGAAATGGATTTGGGAACGCAGGAGGGAGGCAGATTTGGGAACGCCGGAGGGAAGCGGATTTGGGAACGCAGGAGGGAAGTGGATTTGGGAACACGGGAGGGAGGCAGATTTGGGAATGCTGGAGGGAAGTGGATTTGGGAACGCGGGAGGGAAGTGGATTTGGGAACGCAGGAGGGAGGAAGATTTGGGAACGCCGGAGGGAAGCGGATTTGGGAACGCCGGAGGAAGGAGGATTTGGGAACGCGGGAGGGAAGTGGATTTGGGAATGCTGGAGGGAAGAGGATTTGGGAACGCCGGACTCCACCTCCCGCCCTGCCCGCAGGTGACCACCAAAGGCGAGTCCCTGGGCACGCTGGGCACCATCCTGCTGGGCTTCGAGTGGCCCTACGAGATCCCCAACGGCAAATGGCTCCTGTACCCCACCGAGATCCTGGTGAACGGCAACGCCACGTGCCACCCCCCCGGGGGGCTCATCAACCCCCTCAACCTCACCGTGAGTCCCAGTGCCCTCAGGGCCGTGTCCCTGCCCCACCGCGGGGGTCCTGCAGCCCCCCGGAATGGCTCTGATGGGCTCGTGTCCCCCCTGAGCTCCTGCAGGACCTGGGGTATCCTGCAGCCCCCAGGGGTGGGGGTCTCACCCGGGATATCCTGCAGCTCCTGAGGATGGGAGTCTCACCCGGGATATCCTGCAGCCCCCAGGGGTGGGGGTCTCACCTGGGATATCCTGCAGCTCCTGAGGATGGGAGTCTCACCCGGGATATCCTGCAGCCCCCAGGGGTGGGGGTCTCACCCGGGATATCCTGCAGCCCCCAGGGATGGGGGTCTCACCTGGGATATCCTGCAGCTCCTGAGGGTGGGGGTCTCACCTGGGATATCCTGCAGCCCCCAGGGGTGGGGGTCTCACCTGGGATATCCTGCAGCTCCTGAGGGTGGGGGTCTCACCTGGGATATCCTGCAGCCCCCCGGCACAGCCCGGGCTCTGATGAGGGTCGTTTCCCCCCTCAGCTCCTGCAGGAGCAGGCTCCCTCCCGGCGGCGGCGGGAGCTGGAGCCCCCCGAGCCGGGAGAGCCCCCGGTCACCTTGGCCACCGGCCGGCGCCCGCGCTCCGAGGCGGCGCTGGTGAGTGGGGTCGGGCGGGCATTCCCCCTCCCGGGGCACTGTCCCCGCTGCTCCCCGGCCCCGGGGCGGTGCTTTGGGCCCCCCCTGACCCCCGTGTGTCCCCAGAGCTGCTCGGCGGGCACGGCGCGCTGCGTGTGGCTCGAGTGTCCCCTGCTGCACACGCAGCTCCCCTCCAGCTTCAGCCTGCGCGCCCGCGTCTGGAACAGCACCTTCATCGAGGTCAGTCCCGCCCAGGGGCTGCGGGCTCTGAGCCCTGCGGGGTGTTAAACAGGGCTCTGAGTCTGCCAGGAGCTGGCAGCCACCCCTGGGTGTCCCTGTTGTCACCTGTGTCGCCGCTCCATCCGTGTGTCACCCATCATCTGTGTCTCCATCATCATCCGTGTCCCCATCATCCACGTCCCCATCGTCATCCATGTCCCCATCATCCGTGTCTCCATCATCATCCGTGTCCCCATCATCCACGTCCCCATCATCTGTGTCCCCATCATCATCCGTGTCTCCATCATCATCCGTGTCCCCATCATCCATGTCCCCATCATCCATGTCCCCATCATCCGTGTCTCTGTCATCATCCATGTCCTCCTCATCCATGTCCCCATCATCCATGTCCCCATCATCTGTGTCTCCATCATCATCCGTGTCTCCATCATCATATGTGTCTCCATCATCATCCATGTCCCCATCATTCTCCATGTCCTTGTCCTCCATGTCCCCATCATCCATGTCCCCATCATCCATGTCCCTGTCATCCATGTCTCTGTCATCATCCATGTCCTCCTCATCCGTGTCTCCATCATCATCCGTGTCTCCATCATCCATGTCCCCATCATCCATGTCCTCCTCATCCATGTCCCCATCATCATCCCCACGCTGTCCTCTGTGTGTCCCACCCCTGTCCCCAGGAGTTCCGGGACTTTGACCGTGTCAAGGTGACGGGCACGGCCACGCTGTTCCTGCGCTCGCAGGTGCCCACCATCACCATGAGGAACCACACGGTGCGGGTGAGCCTCGCCAGAGCCCTTCCTGGGGCACGCTGGGCGGGACTGGGGCCGCTGGAGCTCCCAGCCCCAACGTGCCCCTTCCCACCCCCCCCAGTTCTCCGTGGACGTGGACTCGGAGCTGCAGGAGGAGCAGCCGGCCGAGATCGCGCTCTGGCTGGTGCTGGTGTCGGTGGCAGCCGGGCTGCTGCTGCTGGGGCTCATCATCCTCCTGCTCTGGAAGGTGAGGGGGGTCCCAAATCCCCTTCCCAGGGTGGAGAGGGTGCAGGAGCCGCGCTGAGACCCGACAGGCTCGTGTCATCCATGGTCACCTCCTCCCTGCCTGGCGAGGAGTGCGAGGGACTCATGGCTGGATTGTCCCCTCGGCTGGAAGGTGCCCCCCGAGGGTGGCAGGTGTCCCCCAGGTGGGTGGTGCCCTCCTGGGAAGGAAGATTCCTGCCTGGAGAGGGACGAGGAAGAGGAGCAGAGACATCCCCAACGTGTCTTGGGGTGCAAAATATTTTGGGATGTGCGCCCAAAGCGGGCTGAACCTCCTTCCCTGTGGCTGCACTGCAGGAACTGGGGAACCCCCACAGCCCCCTGGGGGCATCCCCAGCTTGTTGAAGCCCCTCTTTTACCCAGGATGGGTTGCTGGGTCTGCAGGACGCTCCACCCCACAGCATCCCTGTGGGGCATCCCCCTGCCCTGCTCCCCCCACCTGCGGGGGTTTTCCGGGACCCCCCCAGCCGCTGTCCCGACCCCCTGACCCTGTCCCCTTCCCTGCAGTGCGGGTTCTTCCGGCGGGCCAACACCCGGGCCATGTACGAGGCCAAGGGGCAGAAGGCGGAGATGAGGATCCAGCCGTCGGAAACCGAGCGGCTCACGGACGACTACTAACGGGGGGCACCCCCCGTGCCCCCCCGGGCGCCGCAGGCCCCGCCTGGTAATGCCCCGTGGGGCCGGGCTGCAGCGGCACCTTCCTCCTCTTCAGCCTCCTCTCCTCTTCCTCTGTCCCGCAGGGTCCCTCAGGGCTCCGCGGGCTCTCCCAGCGGCTCCAGGATCGCTGCTCCCTTTGCTCTGCTCTTCGCCGCCTCGGGGGTCTCTGTCCCTGTCCCTGACCCTCTCGGGCCCCTCCCTGACCCGCTGTCCCCTCTGTGTCCCCCTCGCAGTGCGACTTTTTCCAGCGGACCCGCTACTACCGGATCATGCCCAAGTACCACGCGGTGCGGATCCGGCAGGAGCAGCGCTACCAGCCCGGGGGGCTCCTGCCCCGTCGCGGCCGCAAGAAGCTCTGGGTGACCAAGTGGCAGGAGCCGGACAAGTACTACTGACCCCCTGTCCCCGCCCGGGCCCCCGCCAGGGGGGCTCTGACTTTGCACAAGCGCATCTCCCCCTGCCCCGACCCTCGGACGCGGCCGCCGCCGGCCTTGGCTCCCGCAGCTCCTCCCGGGATGCTCCCGCAGCGCCTCCCGGTTCTCCCGGGGATCTCCCGCAGCCCCTCCCGGTTCTCCCGGGTGGCTCTTGCACGCTCGTGCCTTGCACGCTTGTGGGGGCGACCCCCCAAATGTGCCCCCGCCGCTGTCCCCGAAGTGCTGCTGGCCTCACCGAGTGCCTTTCCCCACCCCGCCCCGCGCAGACACTCCGCCCGCCACCTCCCTGTCCCTGTCCCTTGTCCCTTGTCCCCAGCCTCCCTGGGACACCTCCCGGCCCCTGGGGACACGTCCCTGCAGGCCGGGACACGCTCGCCCCCCTCCCCTGGGCAATGGGTGCGGGACCCCTCTGCTTTCCCTGGATGGGGGCTGGGGGAGCTCATTGCCTCCTGCACCCCCTCCTCACCCCAAACCCCGCGGGGGTCTCCCCCTTCAAACCCCAGACACCATGGAGGTCTCCCCCTCCTCACCCCTGGCCCCATGGGGGTCTCCCCTCCCCTCCCGACCCCTCCTGCTGTTCTCGCAGCTTTGCCTTTGGTGGGGGGGGGGGGTGCAGCGCTTCAGGCCGTGTCCCCCCATCCCATCCCATCCCCGCCCCGGGGGTCCCTGTCCCGCCCCATGGGGTTAAATTATTCCGTGTTTCGGTGTCGAGTCCCGGCGCCCGGTCGGTACCGGGGGCGGCTGGGGAGGGGGTCCCGCGCCCCCAGCCCCCAGCCGGCCCCCAAACCCCCCTCTCCCTTCCTCGCCGGGGCCCAATAAAGGCTCGCTCTGGGATTTGTAACCTCGTGTCCCCTCCGTACCCTGACGGCCGGGTTGGGGAGGGGTGGGCTGGGATTTGAGGGCGTTTGGGGCAAAACCGGACGGGGGTGGGGGGGAGATGACGTATCTGGGGCGCAGAGGGTGATTGGGGGGGTAATGCCGGGGTTGGGGTGGGATCGGAGCCCCCCAGAACCTTCGAGAAAGGCTCAAAACCTCCCCAAAACGCCCCGGAAAGGGGTCTGGGACCCCGCCGGGGCTGATGGGAATCCGGGTTATGCAAATTAGAGGCGGTGCGTCACCGAAGGGCGGGGTTAGCCGCGGGGGGGCGGGGCCTAAAGCAGAGCGAGCGTTGATTGGCCGCGAGGAGCACGGTGATTGACAGCGGGGCGGGCAGTATTAACTCGCCTGAGGGGCGTGGTTCCCCGTGATTGACAGCGAGGCGTGCCGCATAACTTCCATGAGGGGCGTGGTGCACGGTGATTGACAGCGGGGAGGGCAGCATCAACTTCCTTGAGGGGCGTGGCTCCCGGTGAGTGACAGCGGGGTGGACCGTACTAACGCCACTGGGGGCGTGACTCCAATTGATTGACAGCGGGGCGGGCAGCATAACTTCCATGAGGGCGTGGCTCAGAGTGATTGACAGCGGGGCGTGCCCAGCGGTGAAGCCGGATTGGCACGGGGAGGGGCGGGGTTTGCTTTTTAACGGACGCTGATTGGCTGAGATTCGTTGATTGACGGCGGGTGTGTTGTTTGCGCGCGGCGCGGCGGGGGCGGGGCCGCGTCCGGGCCCCGGGGCTCGGGGGTCGCTGAGGGGACCCTGAGGGGGCACTGAGGGGACACCAAGGGGACCCTGAGGGGACAGCGGGGCCATGCGGCTGCTGCGGTGCCTCGGGAAGCGCGCGGCGCTGGCTGGCGTCCCCACCTACATCGAGCACTTCAGCAAGTTCTCGCCGTCGCCGCTCTCCATGAAGCAGTTTCTGGACTTCGGTAAATAAAGGAAACCCCACCCCGGCCCAGTCCCGGGACCCCCACCCTGCTCCGGCACGGGGACAGCCGGTGTGGGGGCGGTGCTCGGGGGAGGGAGCTCCGTGCACACCTCCGGGAATTCCTGCCCCCCTTCCTGGGAATTCCCGTCCCCCTTTCCCGGGAATTCCCGACCCCCTTCCTGGGAATTCCTTCCCACACCCCCTCCCCGGGAATTCCTGCCCCCCTCCCCAGGGAGTTTTTCCCCTCCCCACCCCGTAAATCTGGGGGCTCTGGGGGCTGCTCCCCCCTCAGTGAGTGTGTGGGCTCAGGTAACCCTGGCCCCCCAAATATCCCGTTATTGGGGTGAGGGGATTTAACAGCACCCCTCGGGTGAATAAGTGGGATTGGATCGTGGTTTCCTCGTCGGCCCCTTTTGGGGGTGTCCCCTCTGCCCCCCAGAGCCCCTCATTTGGGGCACATCCTGACACCCCCCTGTGAGGGACCCCCGGCCCTGCACAGGCCTGGCCCCCCCAGGTGGGCAGCTGGGACCCCCCAGTGTCCCCAGGGATGGGGATGTCCCCCCATGCTGTCACCCATCCTGGCCCTCTCTTGTCCCCTGCTCCCAGACAGGGGTCCCCCCAGCTCCATCCCAGTGTCCCTTGTCCCCAGGGATCTGCCCCTCCAGGCCTTTGGGGTCAGCTGTGCTCCCCCTGCACAGCTCCTGCTTGCAGACCCCGGGGCCTGCTCTGGGTTCTGGTGCTGGCCCAGCTCCTTCTCCCCTCCCAGCTGCACTCTGGGGTCTCCCAGCCCCAGTTTGGGTTGTTCTGGGTGGCCCACCCAGTGGGCTGAGCCCCGTCCCCTCCCTCAGCCCTCCCTGTCCCCCGCAGTGCCCCCAGTGTCCCCCAGCCCTCACACCCTCCCCAGCCGAGCAGGACCTGCTGCTGTCCCCCATCCCCGCTGCCAGAGGGGTGGCTCTGGGGAGCTCACCCGTGTCCCCCCGTGTCCCTGTGTGTCCCCAGGCTCCAGCAATGCCTGTGAGAAGACGTCGTTTGCCTTCCTGCGCCAGGAGCTGCCCGTGCGCCTCTCCAACATCATGAAGGAGATCAACCTGCTCCCGGACCGGGTCCTGCGCACGCCCTCCGTGCAGCTGGTGCAGAGCTGGTCAGTGTGGCCCTGGGGACACGGGGACACTGCCACGGGGCTGCTGGCACTGCCACCCCCGCTCCTGGGCAGCTGGCACTGGGACCTGCTGCTGGGGTGCCACCACTGCCACTCACCTGGGGTCCCACTGCCACAGGTCCCCCCACTCGCCTGGAGTCCTAGTGCCACAAATCCCTTTGTTGTCACCCTCCTGGGTCCCCTGCACAGCTCCTGTTGCCACCACAGCTCCTGTCACCACCCGGGGGGTTCTGCTGTCACCTCACCGTGTGTCCCACAGCTGTCACCAGCTGTCCTCCCCTGCTGGCACAGGGGACACAGGGAGGGGTGACAGGCAGGGCACTCCCCAGCTGGTGCCACCCCTAGGGTGACACGGGCTGCAGGTCCTTTGGGGACACTCCTGTGCCAGCGGGATGTCCCCAGCCAGTGGGGGGACACCAGTGTCACCTGCCCCCTGAAGGGGCCAGGCCACAGGACGTCCCTGTGCTGGGCAGGTCTGAGTGTCCCTTTAAGTGCCATGTCCCCGTGGCAGTGCCACCACGTGACACGTTGTTTGTCCAGTGTCCTGGGCCACTGCCAGTGGGATCCGGCTGTGCCAAGGGGTCAGGCTGTGCCAGGGGGTCTGGCCGTGCCACCCCCATCACAGCCCCAACCCCATCAGAGGGGCCGTGTGCCCAGGTGTTCCCAGGTGCCAGCAGTATGGTGGGACAGTGACCCTTTGTGCAGCAGATTTTGGGGTGGGGGCCTGGGCTGAGGGGTGCTGACACCTAGCCCGGTGTGGTGTCACCTGGGCTGTCCTCTCAGTTTGGGGGTGCCAGCTGTGGGTGTCCCCCCAGGTACGTGCAGAGCCTGCTGGACATCATGGAATTCCACGACAGGGACCCCGAGGACCAAGCCACGCTGGGACAGTGAGTCACGAGTGTCCTTGTCCCCATTCCCGGGGTGTCACCTCCTCCCAGAGCCGCGCTGGTGTCACCCAGGGCCACCCCAAAGTGCCCCCACTCCGGTGCCATTGGAGCCACTCCGGGTTTTCCAGCGCCCCTGGCTCGCGGGGAATCCCGGCCTGGATCGGGGCTGCGCCCGGAGCGGGTGTCCCCAGCGCTGGCCCTGTCCCTGTCCCCAGGTTCACCAACGCGCTGGTGACGATCCGGAACCGGCACAACGACGTTGTCCCCACCATGGCGCAGGGGGTGATCGAGTACAAGGAGACCTACGGGGACGACCCCGTGTCCAACCAGAACATCCAGTACTTCCTGGACCGCTTCTACCTGAGCCGCATCTCCATCCGCATGCTCATCAACCAGCACAGTGAGGGACTGGGGGTCCGCCCACCCTGGGGGTCCCAGAACCCCCGGAGTGTCCCCAGGGGTCTGTCCTGAGGGTCCCCATCATCACTGGGTGTCCCCAGAGGGTCCCTGCCAACCCCAGGGGCCTGTTCTGAGGGTCCCCACCAACCCTAGGAGTCCATCCTGATGGTCCCCACCAACCCCAGGGGTCTGTCCCAGGGGTCCCCACCAACCCCAGGGGTCTGTCCCAAGGGTCCTCCCAGCCCCAGGGAGCTCCTCAAGGTTCTCCCTGCCCCTGTCCCTCCTAACCCCCGGGGTCTGTCCTGAGGGTCCCCATCATCACTGGGTATCCCCAGAATGTGCCCCCAGCCCCAGGGGTCTGTCCTGAGGGTCCCCACTAACCCCAGGGATTCTCTCTTGGGCATCTCCCTGGTGTCAGATGTTTCCCCCCACAGCCCCAGGGTGCCCTGGGGGTGTTCCCCGGTGTCCCTGGGGTGTCCCCAGCTCGTTGTCCCCTCCCCAGCCCTGCTCTTCGATGGCAGCACCAACCCCGCGCACCCCAAACACATCGGGAGCATCGACCCCCACTGCAACGTGGCCAACGTGGTGAGAGGTTGGTGGGGTCGGGGGGGGTCTGGGGTCCCACCCCACGGCATCTGGGGGCAGTTTGGGGGGTGGGGGCTTCTTGAAAGCCCCCCTGGCCCCACTCGTGTCACAGGTTTGGGGTGACCTCAGCCACACTGTGCCCTGAGCTGTGCGGTCGCTGCAGGAGACCCCAGGAATGTCCCGGGAATGGGGAATGTTTGGGGGTGGGGGGACCTCAAAGGCTGCCCCTGTTGGTCCTGGGGGTACTGAGGCCTCTGTCCCCCGCTTTGCCAGACGCCTACAACATGGCCAAGCTGCTGTGTGACAAATACTACATGGCCTCACCTGAGCTGGAGATCGAGGAGGTCAACGGTGAGGGGACAGGGGGCTGAAGGGACAGTGACAGTGAGGGGACTGAGGGGACAGTGGGGGGCCCGGGCAGGGGGATCGTGGGTGGCTCCTTTGGGGTTGGGGGTTCTCATGTGGCTCCTTTAGGGCTGGGGATTCTCAGGTGGCGCCTTTGGGGTTGGGGACCCTGGGGCAGGGGGTTTCTGTGTGGCTCATTCTGGGTTGAGGGTCCCTATTCCAGGGGTATCTCAGCTCCTTTAGGGTTGGGGGATACTTGGCTTATCGAGGTTTGGGGGTTCCTGTGGTGGGGGGGTTCTGGGGCAGGTTTGGGGTCAGGATTGTCCCCACCAATCCCAATGTCCCCCCTGCCCAGCCTGCAACTCGGAGCAGCCCGTGAGCATCGTCTACGTCCCGTCCCACCTGTACCACATGCTCTTCGAGCTCTTCAAGGTAGCCCAGCCCTTTGGGGGGGAGTCTGGGGGGGCTGTGGGGGACCCCCTGACCCCCCTTCGGGGCTCTTTGTCCCCAGAATGCCATGAGAGCCACGGTGGAGAGCCACGAGAACAGCCCCCGGCTGCCGGCCATCAGGGTGATGGTGGCCCTGGGCCAGGAGGACCTGTCCATCCGGGTGAGGGACCCCAACCCTGTCCTGGGGGGCTGTGGGGACCTGTCCATCCGGGTGAGGGACCCCTGCCCTGTCCTGGGGGGGTGTGGGGACCTGTCCATCCGGGTGAGGGACCCCTGCCCTGTCCTGGGGGGCTGTGAGGACCTGTCCATCCGGGTGAGGGACCCCTGCCCAGCCTGGGGAGGGACCCCTGCCCACCCTGGGGAGGGTGTGGGGACCTGTCCATGTGGGTGAGGGACCCCAGCCCACCCTGGGGAATGGTGGGTGTGGGGAGGGGGCACAGGGACGGGGTTGTCACCCGCTGTGGTGTCCCCAGATGAGTGACAGGGGCATGGGGGTGCCCCTGAGGAAGATCGAGCGGCTCTTCAGCTACATGTACTCGACAGCCCCCACCCCCCAGCTGGGCTCTGGGGGAGCCCCCCTGGTAGGTGAACCCCCCCCAGGAGTGGGGGGCTTCGTGGGGAGGGGGAGAGGGAGAGGGGGCTGCAGCTGAGGGGGGTTGGGGGCGTTTGAGGGGGCTGGAGTGGCTTGGAGATTGTTTGGGGGTCATTTGGGGACCTGGAGTGGCAGGAGGTGCTTCGGGGGTGGCATGGGGAGGTTTGGGGGTGGCTGGAGTGGCCTGGGAGTGTTTTGGGGGTGATTGGGGTGGGCTGGGGTGGCACTGGGAGGTTTGGGCTTGGTCTGGGACCTTTTGGGGACATTTGATGGTGTGGGAGTGCTTGAAGTGGCACAGGGAGTGTTTGGCAGGCTTGGGTGTGATGTGGGGAACCTTTGAGGTAACAGTGGGACCCTTTAGGGTGGCATGGGGATCCTTTAGGGTGGCATGGGGACACTTTGGGGTGACAGTGGGATCCTTTGGAGTGTCATGGGGATCCTTTAGGGTGGCATGGGGACACTTAGGGCTGGCAGGGTGACCCCTGTGGCCATTCTGGAACCTCCATGCCCACCGGCAATGCCAATGACACTCCTGGCACTCTTGGGGCACTCTGGGGAGGCCGGGGGTGCCCTGGTGGTGCTCCCCCAGCTCTGGGGACCCCCCACCCCAATTCCCTGTCCCCCCCAGGCTGGCTTTGGCTACGGGCTGCCCATCTCCCGTCTCTACGCCAAGTACTTCCAGGGGGACCTGCAGCTCTTCTCCATGGAGGGCTTCGGCACCGACGCCGTCATCTACCTGAAGGTGAGTGCCTGTGCCCAGCTCCACCCCGGGGGGGGCTCGGGACCCTGGCTGAGCCCCCCGTGCCCCCCAGGCGCTGTCCACGGACTCGGTGGAGCGGCTGCCCGTGTACAACAAGTCGGCGTGGCGGCACTACCAGGCCAGCCAGGAGGCCGGGGACTGGTGCGTGCCCAGCACCGAGCCCAAGAACACCTCCACCTACCGCGTGCCCTGAGCCCCCCCGGGCCCCCCCGGGCACCGGCACCCCTCAGCCGCGCCCACGAGGAGTCCCCGAGTGCCCCGGGGGGTGTTTGCCATCCCGGTTCTTTGGGCTCTTTGGGGAGTGTGGGATGTGGGTGTGTCCTGGTGTCCCCGCCTTGGTGGCACTTAGGGACGGAGCTGGGGGGTTGGAGCAGTGCCTGTTGTTCCCTCACTGCCCCCCAAAGCTCCCACCTGCCCCAGCAAGGGACTGGTCCTGTCCCAGTCGGACCAGCAGCACTTCCCTGCACCCACAGTCCTCATGGGCGGGAGGAGACCAGGCCTGAGCCCCCCCTCTCTCCTTCCCCATGTTCCTGTCCCTGCTCCCCGCTGTTGTTGCACTATTGAACTGTCCCCACCCCCCCACTTGCTGTGACCTGTTCAACCCCCCACCCCATTCCCCGAATGCCCCCCCAACCCCTCCCCCACCCCACCTGGGGGGGTCAGGCTGACCCTCAGCCCCTCCCCCCCCAATTTCTGCCCCCCGCCCCCATTAATTAATTCCCGTTTATTTCCCCCCCCCGCAGGGTCAGGGGTTCATGGGGTGGGGGGAGGACCCCAAAAATGGGAAA
>JAWWEY010000114.1:690242-701990 GCA_035582745.1 Loriotus luctuosus
CCTTCCCAGTATAACCAGCGCTGGCTCCCAGTTGCCCCCACATCCAGTTACTGTCGGAGACTCGGGGGCGGGGGGGGCCAAAATAGAAATGAAAATCAAAGGGCGGGACCCCCCCGGCCCGGCTGGGGGCGGCCGGAGGTTGGGGGGTGTCCCAGCCCCAGAGAAATGCCGTGATTTGGGGGGGGGGGTATTTACAGGTGAGGGGGGGGAGCATCGCCCCCACCCCAGAGGGGACCCCCCCCCCGAGTGTCCCCCCCGCCCGGGGAAGGCGAAAGCCCCGAGCTGGGGGGGCGTTGGCGGGGTCGGGGGGCAGCGGGGTGTCCCCCCCTTCCCGGGGGGGGCGGCGGGGCTGGTGCCCCCCCATCCCCTGCGGGCTTGGCAAAGGCTCGGGGGTGCCCCCTGCCCGGCGATGGTGGCACTGAGGGGGTCGGGGGGGACACTCGGGGTCCCCCCCACGGCGATGGTCCCGGGGTCACCTCGATGTGGGGCTGGGGGTGAGTCCGTGGGGCGGGGGGGGGGTCAAAGGCCCCCCCGGCCGTGCTCCGGTGAGTCCCAAGAGAAGGAGCCGGGTCTGGGGGGGCTCCCAGCGTCCCCCCCCAGCATGGCTCACATTTGGGGATTTGGGGGGGGGGACGACATTGTCCTGTGTGCCCCCCCAGGTGCCAGCTGTGTCCGGGGGCGGGGGGGTCACGTCGAGGGGAGGGGGAGGCCTCGAGGGCGGGTCCATCACGTCACCACGAGACTCACACTGGACACAGACACGAACGCGGGGTGTCCCCCCCCGAGCCCCCCCGTCCGTGCCCCCGAGGGGGGCGGGGGGCACCAGGAGGCCTTGGCGGGGTCTCACCCCCCCCTCGGGGCTGGGAAGGGGAGGGGACAGGGCCGGGGGCGGGGTGCGGGGAGGGGGCCCCCCCAGGATCGCTGCGGTTTTGGAGGGTGGTTTAGGTCGGGTTGGAATTTTTCAAAGTCTGCAGCTTGGCCTCCAGTTCGGAGATCTGAAAAACAGCAAAGGGGACAGGTCTCAGCGGGGGGGGCCGGGGGGGACACACAGCGGGGCGGGGGGACCCGGGGGGAGGACACAGCCGTGGGGACAGGGCGGTGGGACAAGGGGGGCAGGACATGGGGGACATGGGGGTGGCACAGGGGGGACAGGGAGCACAGGGACGGGACGGGGGGGACTGAGGGACACGTGGGAGGCAGATTGGGGACACAGGGATGACTGGGGACACACTGGGGGGACACACAGAGGTGACTGGGGACACACTGGGGTCACTGGGGACACACTGTGGGGACACATTGGGGTGACTGAGGGACACATTGGGGTCACTGTGGGGACACATTGGGGTGACTGAGGGACACATTGGGGTCACTGTGGGGACACACTGGGGTCACTGGGGACACACAGAGGTGACTGGGGACACACAGGGGTGACTGTGGGGACACATTGGGGTGACTGGGGACACACAGGGGTGACTGTGGGGACACATTGGGGTGACTGGGGACACACTGGGGTCACTGTGGGGACACACTGGGGTAACTGTGGGACACACTGTGGGGACACACTGGGGTGACTGAGGGACACATGGGGAGCACAGGGATGGGTTGGGATGGGCAGGGGGCTGCAGGCAGGTGCTGGGTGAGTCTCTGTGGGATGCCAGGGGACGTTTTGGGGGTGATGGAGGTGGCTGAGGAGGGGGGGCTCTGCTGGGTGTTGGGGACCTCCCCGCTGTGCCCTGGTGCCCCCCGGCCGGGCAGGGCCGGCCCTTCCCCGGTGACCCCCCCGGGCGGGATCCTCTGGGATCCTTTGGGATCCGCTCTGCCCCGCAGGACCCGTGGGGGATCCAGCATGACCAGCATGGGATCCCAACGGGAGCGCCAGGCCCCGCGCTCGGCGCCGGTCACGGGGATCCCGTGGATCCCCCGGGCTTGGTTCCGGTCACCGGGACCCCACAGATCCTCCAGGCTCGGTTCTGCTCACCGGGATCCTTTGGGATCCGCCGTGCTCCGTTCTGGTCACCGGTATCCTTTGGGATCCCCCATGCTCCGTTCTGGTCACCAGGATCCTTTGGGATCCCCTGTACTCGGCGCTGGTCACCGGGACCCCATGGATCCCCCGTGCTCAGCGCCAGCCACAGGGATCCCCTGGATCCCCCACACTCAGCACCAGCCACTGGGACCCCATGGATCCCCCATGCTCCGTTCTGGTCACCGGGATCCTTTGGGATCCCCAGTGCTCAGCACCAGTCCCCGGGATCTCCCTTGCTCCGTGCCGATCACCGGCACCCTGTGGATCCCCCAGGCTCGGTTCGGGTCACCAGGATCTTTTGGGATCCCCCAGGCTCAGTTCTGGTCACCGGGATCTTTTGGGATCCCCCAGGCTCGGTTCTGGTCACCAGGATCCTGCACACGGCCGGGATCCACTGCCCGGGGAGATCCCTCTCGCCCTCAGGGCACTTCAGGCCCCAGGGCTGGAGCCTTGGGCAGATCCACGGCGATTCAGGCCCGGGAGGAGGCTCAGGGTGCCCGAGCAGATCCCAGGCAAATCCTGAGCAGACCCCGAGCAGATCCCGAGCAGATCCCGGGCAGATCCCGAGCAGATTCCGGGTAGATCTCGGGCAGACCCCGGGCAGATCCTGAGCAGATCCCCGGCAGATCCTGAGCAGATCCCGGGTAGATCCCCAGCAGATCCCCAGCAGATCCCGGGCGATCCGGCCGCAGGAGCAGCAGGGTCCGGTGGGAGCAGATCCCCCACGCTCCGGCGTGGGATCCGTGGCTCAGTCCGGAGCTCCGGGGCCGGTCCCGAGCGGATCCCGGGATCCATCGCTGGCACGGCGGGGCCGGGCAGGGGGTCAGGGACATCCCGCGTCCCGGCGCCCCGTGCCCACCTTCTCCTGCAGCTTCTCCATCTCCTCCTTGTGCGCCAGCTCCGACTCCTCCAGCACCCGCCGCTGCGCCGTCTCCTTCTTCAGGAACTCGATCTCCCTGTGGGGACCCACGCCGTGGGTGCCCGTCCCCAGCCAGGGCACGTCCCAGGGGTTTGGGTGCCAGGGCAGGACCCTGCTGGGTGGGTTGGGGTGCCCGGGGATCCCCCAGAGGATGGGCCGTGCCCAGGGATGCTCAGGAAGGAGCTGGTGCCCCACGGATCAGGGGATCCTGGGAGGGTTGGGTTGGAGGGGAGCTCAAAGCTCATCCTCTGTCCCAGGGTGTTCCAGGCCCTGCCCAAGATGGATCCGTGCCAAGGGAAAGGTCCCTGCCAATGGACAAAGGGTGCCCAGAAGGATTGGGCGCCCCAGGGATGGGTCTGAGTCACGGGGAAGGAGTTGGTTCCCCTGGGGTGAGCCCACGCCCAGGGAATGTCCGTGCCCAAGGACAGAGGGTGCCCAGGGAGGGTTTGGCACCTCAGGGATGTGTCCCTACCCGAAGGGCGGTCTGTGCCCAGGCACAGAGGGTGCCCAGGGAGGGTTTGGCACCTCAGGGATGTGTCCCTGCCCAAAGGACGGTCTGTGCCCAGGGGCAGGGGTGCCCAGGGCGGGTGGGACATCCTGGGGACAGGTCCCTTCCCGAGGGGACGCTGGAGCTGCCCTCACTTCTGCTGGTACTCCTTGATGAGCCGCTTGGCCTTGCTGTACTTGCGCTCCAGGGTCTGGTACTGGGCCTGGGTCTCCTTGAGGTGCTCGTCCACGGCCTGGCACAGGTTCTGGGCCTCCATCCAGTAACCCTCCAGCTTCTCCATGCGCTCCTTGTTCTCCTCCACGCTCTGCTCCAGCTGGGCCTTCTCGGCCCTCCAGCGCGCCTTCTCCTGCTCCAGGCACTGCAGCTGGGGACAGCGGGGTCACCACGGGCTGTGGCACAGCCAGGGGGCAGGGTGGGACATGGCACAGCCAGGGATGGGACATGGCACAGCCAGGGATGGGACATGGCACAGCCAGGGGGCAGGGTGGGACATGGCACAGCCAGGGATGGGACATGGCACAGCCAGGGATGGGATGTGGCACAGCCAGGGATGGGACATGGCACAGCCAGGGATGGGACGTGGCACAGCCAGGGGGCAAGGTGGGACATGGCACGGCCAGGGATGGAACATGGCACAGCCAGGGGATGGGATGTGGCACAGCCATGGGGATGGGACATGGCACAGCCAGAAAGGCACAGCCAGGGATGGGATGTGGCACAGCCAGGGATGGGATGTGGCACAGCCAGGGATGGGATGTGGCACAGCCGGGTGACAGGCAGGACGTGGCAGGACATGGCATGGCCCATGCAGGGCAGGTGCAGAAGGACATTCAGGGTACCAGGGCAGCTGGCAGGGTGTCCCCCCACCCCCGGGCAGGCAGGACCCCTCCTCACCTTCCTCTTGAGCTGCTGGATCTCAGCCTCGGTCACGGCGTGCTTGATCTGGAGCTGTGGGAGAGCCAAGGTGGGCACGGGGTGGGCACAGCCCCACGGGCAGGCACCCCCTGCCCTCTCCCAGCCCCTCCTCACCTCCTTGAACTTGTGCACCAGCTTCTCGGGGTCCATCTCCACGGGGGACAGCGCGTCCTCGTTCTCGGCCAGCTCGAACACCTCGATGGCCATCTCCCCGCTGGGGAACATGGGGCTCATCTCCTCCTCCTCATCCGTGGCGTACTCCCCGGTCTGGGAGGGGCACAGGGGCGGCGTTGGCACCTGGGCAGTGCCACCGTGCCACCCCCAGCCCTGCGGGGCGGCGCTGTCCCCTCACCTCCTCGTCATCCTCGGTGTACTGGCTGTAGCGCTGCTCCATCATCTCGCGCTGCCAGCGCTCCTGCTCCAGCGTCTGCTGGATCAGCTGTGCCACCTCGCTCTGCTCGCCCGGCTTCTCCCGCCCGATCAGGAACCTGGGGGCACCGTGGGTCAGGGGGCACACCCGGGGGGGGCACAGCCAGGGGACACCCGGGGGGGGCACAGCCAGGGGACACCCGGGGGGCACAGCCAGGGGACACCCTGGGGGCACCGCAGGTCGAGGGGGACACCCGGGGGATACCCAGGGGGGCACAGCCAGGGGACACCTGCGGGCAGCACGGGTCAGGGGGGACACCCAGGGACATAGGCAGGGGACACCCAGGGCCACTGCAGGTCAAGGAGGACACCCAGGGGACACCCAGGGGCACAGCCAGGGGACAGCCCTGCAGTTCTCCCGGGAGCGGCGCGTTCAGGGGGTGAGGATGAGCTGGGAGCACTTTGGAGGGCACCAGGGTGGCACTTTGGGGGGAGATGGGGACACGCTGTGGGGACAGGCGGTGGGGCAGGGACCCCGGGGTTCAGCAGGGCCTGGGGAGGGGTCTCAGGGCTCCCACCCCCCCAAGGCCCAGCTCGTACCTGACTCTGCCCTTGGTGTTCCTGAGCACGGAGGCAGCGAAGCTCTGCGTGACCCCCACCAGGCTGGTGCCATCCACCTCCACGATCAGGTCGTTCACCTGGATCCTGGGCACAAGGGCAGGCTCACAGCCCCTGCCCAGCCCCGGGGCAGCCCCGGCAGCCCTGCCCCGCCACCCCCAGCCGTACCTGCCGTCCCGGTGTGCCGCCCCCCCTTCCGTCACCGTCTTGACGAAGATGCCCAACTTCTCCAGGCCCATGTCGGCCCCCGCGCCCATCCCGATGATGCTGATGCCGAGCCCCTCCGAGTCTGCGGGCACACAGAGCCGTGTCCTGCCGGGCTGGCACCTCCAGGCTGCCCTGGGCACGGCTCTGGGGGCAGCACCCACCTTTCTCCAGCTCCACGGGGAACAGGTCGAGCCTCTCCACCCTCTTCTCCAGCTCGTACTCGGCCGAGGCCGCCATGGGATCCACGTCCTCATTGCGGCGGTCGTAATCCTCGTTGGAGTAAGTGCTGAACACCTGGGGGCACGAGGGAGGGCTCAGCCGGGGGGAAGAACCCCCCAGATGCCCCCCAGGATGGAACCGAGCCCCTGGAGAACCCCAAATGGTGCCATGGGGGAGCTGGGAAGGACAAAGGGAGTGAGGGTGGCTCGGGGACCCCAAAGCCTCCCTGGCTGAGCTGGGATGGGCACCAGGCCGCTGTGCCCAGGCTGGAGCCATGCCCTGCTCACTGGGATGGGCACCAGGCCGCTGTGCCCAGGCTGGAGCCATGGGGAGGGGCTGGCCAGGCCTGGCAGATGTCCCTGGAGGGGCCCCAGCCCCTCGGTGCGAGGGGATTAGGGATCACACAGCACGGGATAAAGCCTGGCCACAAAGGGAATTAGGGCCCGGTGTCGGGGGACAAAGGCTGGTGACACCCATGGACAGGCAGGACCCACCGTGTGGATGAGCAGAGCATCCCCAAACCCCATCTATGATGTGAGCAGAGCACCCCAAAACCTCCTCCATCCCCAAACCCCATCCATGGGATGAGCAGAGCACCCCAAAAACCCCAACCATGGGGTAAGAAAAACACCCCAAATGCCCCATCCATGGTGTGAGCAAAGCATCCCAAAATCCCATCCATGGGGTGAGCAGAGCATCCCAAAACCCCCCATCCATGGGGTGAGCAGCCCAAAACCTCCTCCATCCCCAAACCCCATCGATGCGATGAGTAGAGCACCCCAAAACCTCCTCCATCCCCAAACCCCATCCATGGGGTGAGCAGAGCACCCCAAACCCCCCACCCACGGCCAGGGCACCTTCCCAGGGCTGGGCTGGCGCATCCCACGGGACCAAGGCCACCCTCAGGCTGCAGCCCCCCGGCTCCCGGTGTCCCCAGCCGGGCCACGGCAGTGGCTGTCCCCTGTCCCCTGTCCCCGTCCCAGGTGGGGCCACCCACCCGCTCTGACTCAGAGCCAGAATATAGGCCGGCCTCTAAAAATAACCCGGCACAAAGCGCCCGCCGCTCCTGCGGCCGGGGGGATCCGGCCGGGAGGGAGGGGACACCCCGAAATAGCTGCACGGCCCCTTTATCCCCACCCCAGCCCGGCTGGGGACCCCGAACCCCGCAGGATCCCTGCCGGGAGCGGGGAGGGGGCGATGCCGCCCACCCGGCCACGCTGCCGAGGCACTTCCCCTTTCTCCCTTCCTCCCTTCCTCCCTTCCTCCCCTTCCTCCTCTGCCTCCACTTCCCCAAACCGTCCTGGGCACCGGGCTGGGCACACAGGGAGGGCACATCCTCCTCCACTGCCACCCCAGGGACCCCCGGGCACAGGGAGGAGCCCCCAGAGATGCCCCAGCCCCACTCTGGGGCATTTCGGGCATCCCCACCCAAAATACGGAGAGGTTTGGGCCCGGCCTGGGCACGACACGGGGGTGGCACTGGGTGCTGTGCGGGTCCCAGGGCCACCTGTCCCTGACACAGCGGGCCTGGGGGGTCCAGGCATGGCCCTTCATTAACCAGCTAATTAACTAGGCCCAGACCCTGCTTTCTCCAGCGCAGGGACAGGGACAGGGACAGGGACAGGAAGCCCTGTCCCGTGGGGGGCACAGGGCATGGAACACAGACCCCCAGCCCCTTTTTCTGTCCCTGCCAAAGGGGTAATTTTGTGGGGGTCACACAGCCCAGTCTGGGCTGCCCGTCACCCTGGGGTACCCATCACCCTGGCACCCCTCATCCTGGGGTACCCATCACCCTGGGGTACCCCTCATCCTTGGGTACCCCTCACCCTGGCATCCCTCACCCCGGCTGCCCTCCCTCCCTGCCCAGCCAGGCTCACCTGGATGGGGGCCGTGCTGAACTGGATCTTGCGGTTGGGCACGGGCTCCTCTTCCTCTGAGAGCCCCGGGATCTCCACGCAGCCCGACTCGGGCTCGTACAGCCCTTCGGCCTCCTCCTCCTCCTCCAGCCCGCTGCCCCCCGAGTCCTCCCCGAGCCCGCTGTAGGCACTTATGTCCACCAGGTCGGCCTCGGAGAAGTCCTCCTTCTTGGCCTCCTCGGAGCCGTCGCCCTCCTCCGCCCGCTCGCCCTTGACGCCCTCCTCGCCCGCGGCCGCTCCCGAGCCCCCGTCCGCCCGGGGGGCTGCTGGGCCTTCATCCCCTTTGGCCGGCTGGGGCGCGGGCACCGCTTCACCCGCCGCTGCCTCCTCCTCCTCCTCCTCGCCCTCTCCGCTCTCCTCCACCTCCACGGGCTTGATCTTGCACACCTCCTGCACCCTCGGCGCGGCCGCCTCCTTCTCCACCGGCCGCCCGCTCTTCGCCGCCGCCTTCTCCTCCTCGGGCGGCCTGGCACGGGCCGGGGTGGCGTGCCCATCGCCGGTGCCATCGCCCCGCGTGCCAGGCGCGAACACCCTGGGCCGCTTGGGCACCGCCTTGGCGCCCAGCGGCGCGGCCGCCCGGCCCTGCGCCTTGTGCAGGTTGTTCCTCAGGTCGGCCTTCTCGAAGACGGCGCTGAGCTGGCTCACGGTGGGCGACACGGCGTCGGCGTCCAGCTTGTCCAGGGACTCGGTGCTGCCGTTGAACCTCACCACCACGTCCAGCTTGCGGTCCTGGAAGCCGGCGCGCTCCTTGCGCAGCAGCAGCTTGGTGCTGGTGGCCTTCTCCTGCGGGCTCCTCTCGAAGATCTTGCGGGTCTCCTGCAGCTTGGAGAAGGGTTTGTCGGGCTTGGAGTCGAAGCGGCTGACGCGCTCCGAGACGCTGGTGCCCAGCTTGAGCAGGCTGCCCTGGTCCACGCCGTCGCCCAGGCTGCCGGCGCGGGGCAGGGACAGGCGCACCGGCTTCTCCTTGGCCTTGGCCAGGTCGCAGGCGCCCTCGGGGCCGGGCGCCGTCCCCATCTGCAGGAACATGTTCTTGATCCGATGCACGTTGGAGCCATACTTCTTCCCGCGGCTCTTCTTGCCGTCCTCGCCCTCGGCCTCCTTTGTGGGCGCCAGGGCCTGGATGCTGGCCTCGTAGGCGTTCCGGTGCGGGGACGCGCTGCGCAGCCCCCCGGCCCCCGCCGCGCCCCCGGCCGAGGGGGCCCCCCCGGCCCCTCCGGCCTCGGTCCTCAGCATGGTCCCGGCGCCCGCATCGCTCGCCGCCACCGCCGCCGCTGCCCCCGGGCCCCGCGCCCGCTACCGCGCCATGGGCGGGGGGCTGTGCCGGGGGGGCTGTGCCGGGGGGCCGCGCTGCCCCGGCCCGGTCAGGCCATGGCCATCCCGCGGGCCCCTCCGCCGCGCCGCTTCTTCCTTCCTGCCTTCCTTCCTTCCTCCCCGCTCCTCCTCCTCCTCTTCCCCTTTTCTGCGCGCCGGTGATGGAGCCGCCGCCGCCGCCGCCGCCGCCGCGCTCTGCCCGCCCCGCTGCCCGCAGAGCCCTCTGGGTCTGAGCAGCGCTCGCTCTTCCTCTTCCTCAGCCGCGCTTCGGCCTCAGCGCCGCCGCCGCCGCCGCAGCCCGGCCATGGAGCCGCTGCGCTCCGGGGTCCCCTCCCTGCGGCGGGGCCCCCCCGGCACCGCGCTGTGCAGCCTGGGGCCCCCCCGCCGGATCTGCCGTGCTGCCACCCCCCGCCTCTGTCCCCGCGTGTCCCCACCCGCTCCTGTCCCCGCGTGTCCCCCCCCGGTTCTGTCCCCGCGTGTCCCCCCCCGGTTCCGTCCCCGCGTGTCCCTCCCCGGTTCCGTCCCCGTGTCCCCCTCCCCAGCTCTGTCCCCGTGGGTTCCCCCATCTCTGTCCCCTTGTCCCTCCCCTTCCCTCCTCAGTTCTGTCCCCATCTCTCCCGCAGCTCTGTCCCCGTGTCCCCTCAGTCTCGTCCCTGCACCCCCAGATTTGTAGCCACCCCCCGGATCTGTCCCTGTGCCCCCCATCCTGTCCCCACATCACCCCCCCCGGTTTGTACCCACACCCCCCCACGTTATCCCCGTGTCCCCCCAGTTTGTACCCCCGTCCCCCATCCTGTCCCTGTGTCCCTTCCAGCTCTGTCCCCGTGTCCCCGTCCCTGTGTCCCCTCACTTTTACCCACTTGTCCCCTGCTCCCCCTCCCCGTCTCGCTGGTGCCCATGCCGGGGGGGTCTCGGCTGTCCCCAGGTGTCCCCAAGTGTCCCCCCCGCCACCCCCAGTGGTGACACCGGGACCAGCCCGCCCCGGGGACCCCTCGGGGCCCCTCCGGGGGACACGGGAGCCCCAGGGCAGCCCCGGAGCGCCGTGCCTCGGTGACAGGAGGTGGCACCGGAGGGGTGTCCCCTGTGGGACCCCCCCGAGGGCCCCCCCGGCCCCGCTGGCTCCGTCAATCAGCGCTGGCCGCGCTCCCGGTGCCGGAACATGGAGGGCCCCGAGCTGCTCCGGCTCTGGGCGCTGGCAGGCGAGTGACAGCCCTGTCACCCCCCGGGGGACATGGCCGAGCCTGGGGGGGCCCAGGGGACGGGGCACCCCAAACTGGGGGGGCACAGGGGGTGCAGGGGGGGTGGACGGGGGGGGACTGGGGTGGGACGTGCCAGAGCTAAAAAAAGCCACCGTGTCCCGGTGCCAGCGGGGTGTGGGACAGGCCGGGGACAATGAGTGGGACCTGTGTGTGACAGCCTGGGCCGGGCAAGGCGCTGGGCCTATCCTGCCCTTGTCCCCATCCTGCCCTTGTCCCCATCCTGCCCTTGTCCCCATCCCGTCCTGTCCCCTGCCCAGTCCCAGCCCTGACCCCATTCTGTCCCTGTCCCCATTCCCCCCCAAACATCCTCCCACTCTGCCCTGGGGACACCTGGCACTGAGGGGACACCTGGCACTGCGGGGACACCTGGCACTGCGGGGACACTTCAGTTCCTGCCCCTCTGAGAGCCCCGGGGGTCTGTGGGCATTGGGGAAACTGAGGCAGGGAGGGGCCACGGTGCCAGCCCCGGCTCCAGCCCCGTGTGTGGCCGCAGCCCTGGCCCTGGGCGTGTCCCTGGCTGCTGTCCCCGACCACCACGTCCTCCCCGAGCTCCGCGTCCCCGCCGAGACCGGAGCCATCTTCGTCCACGAGCTGGAGAGGGAGCCCTTCCTGGAGGCCTTCAGCGGCAGCGAGGATGATGATGGTGAGGGCCAGGCCGGGGGGCTGGGCATGGTAAAAGAGGGGGCACTGGCCAGTGGTCACCCCAGCTGGGCTGTCTGTCTGTCCATCCATCCCATTTGGGGCTCCCCCAGCACCGCCCCACAGCCTTGGGGTCACCCATGAGGGGGGATGATCACCCCCAGGGACGATCCCTTCATGGGCACCAGCTGGGCGGGGCAGGGGGCACAGCTGGCAGTGCCCATCCCCACCCACCATGTCCCCACAGCCCCGGTGACATTCCGTGCCCACCTGTGGGGACACCCGGACCTGCCGCGGTGGCTGCGCCTGGCCCAGCGGGGCCCCGGGCAGCCCGGCTTCCTGTACGGCTGCCCTGGTGCCCCGGAGCTGGGCACGCACAGCATTCAGGTATGAGCTGGGCACGCACAGCATTCAGGTATGAGCTGGGCACACACAGTGTCCAGGTGTGAGCTGGGCACGCACAGCATTCAGGTATGAGCTGGGCACACACCGTGTCTAGGTACGAGCTGGGCACACACAGTGTCCGGGTATGAGCTGGGTACACACAGCGTTCAGGTATGAGCTGGGCACACACAGCATCCAGGTGTGAGCTGGGCACACACAGTGTCCAGGTGTGAGCTGGGCACGCACAGCATTCAGGTATGAACTGGGTACACACAGCGTCCAGGTGTGAGCTGGGCACACACAGCATCCAGGTATGAACTGGGCACACACCGTGTCCAGGTGTGAGCTGGGCACGCACAGTGTCCAGGTGTGAACTGGGCACACACAGCGTTCAGGTGTGAACTGGGCACACACAGCATCCAGGTATGGACTGGGCACACACAGTGTCCAGGTGTGAG
>JAWWEY010000114.1:709190-721660 GCA_035582745.1 Loriotus luctuosus
GGGAGAGGGACAGGAGGAGGATGGAGGGGAGGACAGACAGGAGAGACAGGACAGACGAGGGGCGGTGCAGATGCACCACTGCCACCGCCGTCCCCAGCACTCACCGTGCAGCCGTCCTCGGTGACGCCGTAGGTGAAGCGGCTGTTGCCCTCGGCGCGGATCTCGATCTCGTTGGCGCCCTGCAGCAGCAGCGCCTTCTTCAGGTTGCCGCTGGCCTGGTCCATGTAGGCCACGCTGTTCTTGCAGTGGTAGGTGACGTTCTGGGAGGCCTCGGTGGCCATGAGGCGCAGGAAGGTCAGCTGGATGGCCACGTCAGCCGGGTCGGAGCCCTCGCCGCCGTACTCGAACTGCACCGGGGGGACATCGGTCACGACCGAACCGTTCCGGGCTCCCCGTCCCCTCCGCCCTCCGGTGGCCCCCGTGCCCACCTGGAAGCCGTCGCTCATGGCCTCGCCGAACCAGACGTGTTTCTTCTCCTTGGGGTTCTTGCTGAGGTACCAGTTCTTGCGGGCGATGGACGCCTGGGTCGGGTACACGCACGTCTCGCCCGTCTCCAGGTTGCAGAAGACCTTGATGGCGTCCAGGTTGCAGCCTTGGTTGGGGTCGATCCAGTACTCGCCTGAGGGGACAGGGACAGCGACAGGTCAGGAGAGGGGCAGGGAGGGTGGTGGGGACAGGGACAGGGACAGCCAGGAGGGACCAGGGGAGAGACAGCCAGGAGGGATTGGAGAGAGGAACAACCAGCAGGGATGGAGGATGAAGGTGAGGAACAGCCCCAGGGGATGGAGAATGGAGCTGAGGAGCAGCCAGAGGGGATGGAACAGGTGAGGAACAACCAGAGGGGATGGAACAGGTGAAGAACAACCAGAGGGGATGGAACAGGTGAAGAACAACCAGAGGGGATGGAACAGGTGAGGAACAACCACAGGGATGGAAAAGGTGAGGAACAGCCAGAGGGATGGAACAGGTGAGGAACAACCAGAGGGATGGAACAGGTGAGGAACAGCCAGGGGATGGAGGTAAGGAGAATCCAGGAGGGAAAAGGTGAGGAAGAGCCAGGAGGGATGAAGGATGAGGGTGAGGAACAGCCAGAGGGGATGGAGAATGGAGGTGAGGATGGAGGGATGGATGAGGGACAGGGACTGGGAGATGAAGGATGGGAGAGGTTGAGGATGAAGGGAGGAAGGTGAGGAGCAGCCCTGGGAGATGAGGAGGGAGGTGAGGAAGGCAAAGGAGGGAGCTGGGGGCGGAGCGTGGAGCAGGAAAAGAGGAAGAAGAAGGGGAGCAAACGGGAGAGGGACAGGAGGAGGATGGAGGGGAGGACAGACAGGAGAGACAGGACAGACGAGGGGCGGTGCAGATGCACCGGGAGGTGGAAGAAGGACAGAGTGGGCAGCAGCAGAGGGGCCGGCGGGGGCCGGGGGGACACCGACCGCTCTTCCAGTCGCCGTGGCACATCTTGAGGTCGCGGCAGGTGCGGGCGGGGTTCTTGCGGGTGCCCTCGGGGCTGCGGATGTTCTCGATCTGCTGGCTCAGGCTCTTGAGGGTGGTGTCCACCTCCAGGTCGCGGTCGCGCATCACGTTGGCATCGTCGGCTCGGTAGTAGCGGCCGCCGTCGTGCGCCTTCTCCTGGGGTGGCTGGGGCAGGAAGCTGAAGTCGAAGCCGCCGCTGGGAGGGCCGGGAGGACCGGGGGGCCCGGGGGGGCCGGGGGGACCCTGCGGGAGGAGAGGAGGAGGATGGTGAAGGAGGAGCGGGCGCTGAAGGCGGGCGGCAACGGGAGGGCGGAGGGGTCGGGACGTACGACGGGACCGACGTCGCCGGTGCGGCCGCGGGGGCCGGGGGGACCGATGGGGCCGGGCAGCCCATTCAGACCGTCCTTGCCAGCAGCGCCAGCGGAGCCAGGGGGACCCTGCGGGATGGGAGAAAAGCGTGAGCGTGGTCGTGTGGCCCTGGTAGAGCCTCCAGCCCCGATCCCAAACCCTGCAGGAATCCCGTGGGGACCCGGCAGAGCCTCCAACCCTGATCCTAAACCCTGCAGGAATCCCGTGGGGACCCGGCAGAGCCTCCAACCCTGATCCCAAACCCTGCAGGAATCCCGTGGGGACCCCCCGCCCATCCCCGCGGTGTCCGGATGTCACAGCTCATCCCGGGACTCACTCGGGGACCGGCGGGACCAGAAGCACCAGAAGGACCTTGTTCACCAGGAGAGCCCTGTGACAGTCGAGGAGGAAGAAGAGGCGACATCAGAGGTGACATCAGCAGCTGGTGCTGCCCCCAGGACGTGCGGCAGGGCCACCGTCACCCCGCGGGACTTACGGGAGGACCAGGTGGGCCCTGGAGACCGGAGAAGCCTCTGTGACCCTTCATGCCTCTGTCACCCTGTTCACCGGCTTCACCTTTGTCACCGCGGGGACCTTGGGGACCCTGCAGGAGAGGAGGAGGAGGAGGAGGAAGATGAGTTGAGCGTGGTCCTGGCCAGTCACTGTCCCCACTCCTGCGGGGACACAGAGGCACCGAGGGGGACAGAGCAGAGCAGAGCATCACTTACAGCAGGACCACGAGCACCAGCAGGACCAGGGGGGCCAGCGGGACCTTGGGGACCCTGGGACAGGAGAGAAGGGGACAGGTTAGAGCATCCTGCACCCCCTGCTTGGGCCTTGGGGCAGAACCACCCTGAGGGGCTCAGGGACCCCCGAGGGGGCGGTGACACCTCTGAGATCGCCCTTTGCAGGGTGGTGGCACCTCTGAGATCGCCCTTTGCAGGGCGGTGCCACCTCTGCCTGCCTGGGAAGCTCCTTCCAGCAGCAGCAGGAGCTGAGCCCGGGGCCAGGCCCCAGAGCTGGCTCCTTTCTGGGTGTCCCCGGGCCGAGGGGTGCCAGGGGGCTCCGGGCAGAGCATCACTTACGGTCTCACCGCGATCTCCGTTCTTGCCAGCAGGGCCGACGGGGCCGGGGGCACCGGGAGCACCGGGAGCACCAGGAGGGCCGGCGGGGCCGGTCTCACCACGATCGCCCTGCGAGGAGGAGGAAGAGGAGGAAGAGGAGAGGTCAGTGCGGGCCGGCACAACCCCATCACCCCTCCCACACCCCTCAGAGCCCACTCACCTTGGGACCAGCAGCACCGTCACGGCCGGGGGCACCTTCAGCACCGGGAGCGCCCTACGGGGAGCAGAGACCTCGTTAGGGGTGGGGGGCTCACGGGGGGGGATCTCACAGGCCCCATGGGCAGTGCCCACCAGCACATCCCCAGCACGGGGGGATCTCACAGCCCCCATGGGCAGTGCCCACCAGCACATCCCCAGCACGGGGGGATCTCACAGCCCCCATGGGCAGTGCCCATCAGCACATCCCCAGCACGGGCTCCGTGCCCCGTGTGCCCCCAAGGTTGCCATGTGTGCTCACCTCACGTCCGGCTTCTCCGGGGGGTCCTGCCAGGCCGGGGGGGCCCATGGGGCCGGGGGGGCCGCGCTCACCGGGAGAGCCGGAGGGGCCTTGTTTGCCGGGTTCACCCTGCGGGGGACACAACGGGGCTCAGACATTGTCACACAGCCACCCTGGGGGGGTGACAGAGCCTGCGGGTCCCCCGAGCCCCCCGGTACTCACGGAGGGGCCGGGCAGCCCAGGGAAGCCTCGCTCGCCTCTCTGGCCGGGCAGACCGACCACACCGCGCTGGCCGGCGATACCTTGGGGTCCGGGAGTGCCGGGAGCGCCCTGCGGGGACAAACGGCGCCTCAGCGGGGACAGCCCCGGGTCACCTCCCCGCGGAGGGGACAGCGAGGGGCAGGGGGGGACTCACGATGGGGCCGTCAGCACCGGGGGCTCCTTTCTCGCCGGGGGGGCCGGGGGGGCCGGCGGGTCCCGGCTCTCCGGGGCGGCCAGCGGGGCCGGTCTCACCGCGGGGGCCTTTGCCGCCTTCCTTGCCGGCGGGGCCGGGCGGGCCGGGCAGGCCGATGTTCCCCTGCATGGCGGGAGGGGGAGGTGATGCCGTCAGGCCGGGACCCCCTCGCTGCCAGCTGAAGGGCGGCCAGGGGTGTCCCGGTGCCAAGTGGGACAGGGCGGCCACGTGCAGCGGCTGGACAGTGCCCAGCGCCGCCTGTCCTGTGTCCCCAGCACCTCCGGTCTTCATCCCCCCAATGCCTCCTGTCCATGTCCCCAATGCCTCCCCTCCCCTGTCCCCAGCCCCAGCCCCCCATCTCCCCCCAGGGATACTCACAGAGGGGCCGGGGGGTCCGACTCTTCCAGCAGCACCAGGGAAGCCAGTAGCACCCTGCGAGGGAGCAGAGCTGTGCTCAGCGGGGCTGATCCCAGGGCCCAGGGGACTCCCCTGGCCGGGAGTCACCACGGGAGCCCCGGGGCTGGTGGGCAGAGCAAAGAGCCCACCTGGGGGGCTGATTTGGGGATGTAAAGGCAGCCCCCCCATTTCCCTAGCCCACCTAGGGGGCTGATTTGGGGGTGTAAAGCCAGGCCCCCATTTTCCCTCTGCTCTGTGCCCTGCTGGGATGAGGCCACCCCACCCCGCTCCATCCCCAGGTGGTTTTGGGGGCGCAGGGCCGGGGGTGCCCCACGGTGTGGGGGGAGCAGAGGCCGAGTTAAAGCCCCTCGGGGCTGTTCCCACCCGGGGGTGCCCCCAGCCTCCCCCAAGCGCCCCCTCCCCACAGGCCCGGTACTTACAGGGGGTCCAGCGCTGCCGCGAGCACCTTTGGGACCGGGAGCACCAACAGCACCCTGGGCGGGAGGAAGAGGAGGAAGAGGAGGAGGAGAGGGGTGAGCTGAGCCGCGGGGCCGCAGCCCGGGCAGTGGGGGGGCTCGGGGGGGGCACTTACAGCAGGTCCAGGAGCACCAGTGGGGCCGGCGGGGCCGGGGGGACCGGCGTCACCCTTGGCTCCAGCATCCCCAGTTTCACCTTTAGCACCAGGCTGGCCGTCAGCGCCCTGCGGGGGTACACGGGGCCGGGGTGAGCCCGGGGGGCTCAGAGCCACCCTGGGGGGCAGCAGCGGACCCCCGGGCTGGGGGGGGGGCAGCCTGTCGCACTTCCGGGGGGGCCAGCAAATCCAGCAGGACCGGGAGGGCCGGGCTCGCCGCGGTCACCCTGCAGGAGACGGGAGGGAACGGCGTGAGAGGGCAGGGGACACGGCCAGCAGGGCCAGCAGGGCCAGCAGGGCCACCGAGGAGCGGCAGGGCCATCACCGAGCGTGGGGGACACTTACGGGAGCACCACGGGCACCAGTGGGACCAGCAGGGCCGGGGGGGCCGGCTTCACCCTGGAGAAGGGCAGGGAAAGAGAGAAAAGGGATCAGGGCTGTGCAGAGGAGGTGGCAGTGAGGGCCTGGACACGTGTGTCCCTGCGGGATGTCCCCACCTTGTCACCAGGAGCACCAGCAGGGCCGGGGGGGCCGATGGGACCCGTCAGGCCTCGGAGACCGTCCTTGCCAGGAGCGCCATCAGCACCTTTGGGACCGGGGTCACCCTGAGGGAGGGACACGAGGGGGGGTCACGGGGACAGGGCCTTGGAGGGGTCACCCCTCTCTGATCTGAGACATGCCCGGTTCTTCATCCCCCCTGGGATGGGCTGAGACCATCATCATCCTCCTCCTCATGAGAGCTGGGCTCTCAGAGAGGGATTGTCCCCAAGGGATGGGGACAGAGGTGGCACAGAGAATCCCCTGCCCCAACAGATGGGGACAGAGGTGGCACACAGCATCCCCTGCCCCAAGAGATGGGGACAGAGGTGGCACAGAGCATCCCCTGCCCCAAGAGATGGGGACAGAGGTGGCACAGAGCATCCCCTGCCCCGAGGGATGGGGACAGAGGTGGCACACAGCATCCCCTACCCAGGACGCTGCTGCCCACCAGCCTCAGCTCGAGGCACACCCAGCTCCAAGGGGAAGATGAGAGGGCACAGGGATGGTGGGGAGCAGGTCACCGAGGGGGACAGCAGGCTTTGGGGACACGAGGGCTTTGGGGACAGCAGGCTCTGGGGACACGAGGGCTCTGGGGACAGCAGGCTTTGGGGACACGAGGGCTCTGGGGACACGCACTCTGTCACCCTTGGCGCCGGGCAGGCCGGCAGCACCGCGCTCTCCGGGCATTCCCTGCAGACCGGGGGGGCCCTGGTTCCCGGGGGCTCCGGGAGCTCCAGCATCGCCCTGCAGAGAGGGAGAGCAGGGATTGATTAGTGAGCTCCCGGCTCAGCCAAGCCAGCCCAGCCACCCCCCAGCTGTGCCCCACGCGCCGGGCACAGCCCCGTGCCCAGCTGGCACCTACCTTAGCACCATCGTTACCGGGAGCACCGTTAGCACCGCGAGGACCTTGGGGACCGGGGGGGCCTTGGACGCCGCGCTCTCCAGGGAATCCTCTCTCACCCTGGGGAGGGGGCACAGGGAAGGCCCATCAGGGGCTGGGGGGCATTTTGGGGTGCCCAGGGTTGGGGGGACATGGGGGGGTTCAGCTTACCCTGGCACCGGCGGGACCGGGGGCTCCAGCGTCTCCGGGGACACCCTGAGTGGGAGGGACAGGGTGACGAGTCAGAGGGGAATGGGTGGCACCAGGGATGGGCAGAGGGCACCCCGGGGTGCCCCAGGAGTCCCTCATTCCCTGGGCAGGGCTGGGGTTCCCGCTGTTCCCATGGAGCACCTGGGGGTGCTCTGGGGAGACCCCAGCAGCAGCAGCAGCCCCGGCGTGATGGGGACGGGGGCGATGGGGAGGGGACAGGAGGGTCCCCAGTGCCCACACTCACCTGCTCACCGGGCTTGCCAGCCTCGCCAGGGGGGCCAGCGGGGCCGGGCAGACCCTGGGGAGGAAGAAGAGGAGCCGTGAGCCACCACAGAGGGGACAAGGACAATGCCAGCCCCGCTCCGGGTGCTTCGTGCCCCTGCCGGGGAGGGGACAGCCCTCACCTGGAAGCCGGGAGCACCAGCGGGACCTTGTTCACCTCTTTCTCCAGCGGGACCCTGGGGGACACAGGACAGCCATGGAGGGGCGCAGGGGGCTCCCGAGGCCCGGGGCCAGGGGCCGGGCGTGGCCGGGGGCGGCCGCGGGCCGGGTGATACTCACGGTGGGGCCGGGGGGACCTTGGGCACCGGTTTCACCATCTTTGCCAGCAGGGCCCTGGGGAGGAGGGACAGCAGGGTGCTCAGAGAGAGCCGGGCTGGGCGGGG
This sequence comes from Loriotus luctuosus, assembly GCA_035582745.1. Lineage (NCBI taxonomy): Eukaryota > Metazoa > Chordata > Aves > Passeriformes > Thraupidae > Loriotus > Loriotus luctuosus. Next base: position 716,348 of record JAWWEY010000114.1, read on the forward strand.
GCCTGGACACGGCCGCGGGATCCTTCGAAGGCCGGGAGACACCGCGGCGAGCTGCCCGCGGCCACGTCACCGCTGTCCCCGCTCCAGCAGCGCCGGGAGCCGCCGGGACGGGATCCCGAACACCTCATCCCGCCGCGGCCGCGGGCCCGGAGCCTTCCCCGGCTGCCGAGGGCGCTCACCCTGCGTTCACACCCCATTCCCACCCCGTTCCACCCCATCGAGCTGGTCCGTGCCAGGCTGGCCCTCCCTGCCACCCCACACTGGGGTGAAGCTCCCTGTCACCCTCTCTGTCACCCTCCCTGCTGCCTCACACCACGGTGACCCTCCCTGTCACCCTCTCTGTCACCCTATCATGGGGTGACCCTCTCTGTCACCTCGCCCCCTCCCTCGTCACCCCCGGGCTGTGTCCCCCCACCCCACACTCACCACGGCGCCGGGGGGACCGGGAGCTCCTCTCTCGCCGGGTTTGCCGGGTTCGCCCTAAAACCAGAGCGGGATGAGCCCGTGGCCAGCCCGGGGACACGGGGACAGGTCCCGAGAGTGTCCCCAGAGAGCGGGGTGGCCTCGGGGAGGGTGGCACTCACCGCAGCACCTTTGGGACCGGGGAATCCCATCACGCCGGCCTGGCCTCGGGCTCCGGGGGGGCCGGGGGGGCCGGGCCGCCCGTCTTGACCAGCGGGACCCTGCGGGGGGAGGCAGCGCCGCCTTAGCCGGGGGAGGAGGGAGGGGACAGCGGCGGGGACAGCAGCGGGGACAGCAGCGGGGACAACTTACGGGTGGGCCGGTCTTGCCGTCGGGACCGGGGCTGCCGGGGCTTCCAGTGAGACCCTGCGGGACAGCGGGAGGGGGGTCAGGAGCTCAGCACGGCCAGGGGATGCTCCGGAGAACGGGAGCGTCCCGGAGAGCGGCTGCCCCTCCGGCACAGAGAGCGGGACAGCCCTGCGGCCGTGCTGGTCACCGCGTCACCGTGTCACCGTGTCACCGCGTCACCTCACCTTGGCACCGGGGAGTCCGGGTTCCCCGGGGCGTCCAGCTTCACCAGGAGATCCTTTGGGGCCAACGGGGCCGGGGGAGCCGCGCTCGCCGGGGGGACCCTGCGGAGGGGGGACAGGGGTGACCCTGGGGAGGGACAGCACCAGGGGACCGACACAGAGCCGTGTCCCCGCGGGTGGCAGCCGCTCGGAGCCGCCGTGGCCGCTGTGTGGGCACGGGTGACAGCGGCCAGAGTCCCCAGGGCCACGCTGACGCCACTTTGTCCCACAGACGGACGCGGACACCCACCTTGGGACCAGCGATGCCATCGGCGCCAGGGAAACCGCGGCTGCCAGGAGCGCCCTGAGGGGGACACGGCACGGTCAGTGCGGGGACACGGGGGGACCTCGGGGGGCCGGGGCAGGCGGGACAGGGCCTGAAGGGGCCGGGGGTGTCACCACGGGGTCCCCAAACGCGCGCAGGGTTCAGCCGCTGGATACGGGGGAGTGGGAGGAGGGCGGGGGTGGGGACAGGGACAGGGACATGGCGGGGATGGGGACAGGGACAGGGACAGGGACATGGCAGGGGTGGGGACAGGGACAGGAACATGGCGGGGATGGGGACAGGGACATCGCCACTCACACGTTCGCCAGCGGGGCCGGGCAGCCCAGCGGGGCCGGGCTCACCACGGGCTCCTCTCTTGCCTTCTTCTCCAGCGGGGCCGGGGGGGCCTTGGACACCAGCGGGACCCTGGGGAAGGATGCGCAGGGATGAAGACCCCCGGGAGGGGCCGGGACCAGCAGGGTCAGCGCCCCCAGGGACACATCGGGGGGTCACTCACGGGTTCGCCTTTGGCACCGGTGTCACCCTTGTTGCCTGGAGCGCCGGGCTCACCCTGGAGGGGAGAGAAGAGAGGAAAGGGTTAACGGCAGACTGAGGAGCAGAGGGACCCCGGGAGGGACAGGGACGCGGCATCTGCCACCCCCTGTGCCACCGCGGCCTGGCAGCGAGCACGGGCCGCCTCGGGAGGCAGCTCCGGGTGCGGCTGCAGCCGCGCCCCGGGGCCGAGGGAGCGATCGCGGCTGCAGGAGCCCGGGGAGAGGCGGCTGCAGGAGCCCGGGGGTACTCACGGTGTTCCCCTTGGGGCCGGGGGCGCCGCTGGGACCCTGCGGGCCGGAGGGACCGCGGGCACCGGGGAAGCCGGGAGCGCCAGCGATGCCAGGAGCGCCCTGCAAGAGGCACGGGAGGCCGTGAGGGAGCGGCACGGCCCCTCCTGGCCCGCCCGCGGGGGACGCGAGGGACACTCACGGTCGCGCCCTTGGCTCCGGGTTGGCCGTCAGCACCGGGGTTGCCCTGCGGAGAGAAGGAGGAAGAGGAGGGTCACGGCGGGACTGGCGGCACGCGAGGCCGAAGGACGTCGGGGAGCCCTCGGGCGACACTTACAGCAGGACCGGCGGCGCCAGCGGGGCCGGGGGGACCGGGCTCACCGCGAGCACCTTGGGGACCTTCGCTGCCACGAGCTCCCTGCGGACCGGTCTCACCCTGGGGAGGGAGAGGAGGAGGAGGAAGAGCAGTGAGCGCCAGGCTGCCCTGACCCCTGCGGGGCTGGTTCCACCCGCGGCTCCTTCCCGCGGTGGCAGAGCCGGGACAGGTACCCAGGGGATGTCCCCAGGAGTGCCGCTGTGCCAGGCAGTGCCAGCCTGGGCGCTCCGGGACCCTTCCCCTGCCCAGCGCTCCCCCAGCCCACCCTCCCAGTGCCCCCCAGCCCCGCGGAGCCGGGCAGGCCCTACCTTAGCACCGGCGGCACCGGGGAAGCCGGGGGGACCAGCGGGACCAGTTGGACCCTAAACGGGAGAGAGGGCTCGGCTCAGAGCGGGGACCCCGGCCCGGGGGGATCCCCAGGCAGCAGAGCCCCCCTGGCTCTGCCAGGGCTCCCCATGGGGGCAGCAGGGGGGGATCCCCTCCCCGGGAGGGTCCGGGGTACTCACGGGGGGACCGGCAGCGCCGGGAGCGCCGTCATTGCCACGAGCGCCCTGCGGAGAGGGGACAGCGTCAGTGCCAGCCGCGGGGGGCACAGGTGACCTCCAGAGCCCCGTGCCCGGGCAGGGGTCTCAGCCCTGCCCATCCCGAGTACTCACAGCGGGGCCGGACGGGCCGGGACGGCCTCTCTCGCCGGGAAGTCCACGAGGACCCTGGGGAGGGGACGGGACACGTTCAGGACACGTTTGGGTCACCTGCACGGACACTTCCCCCTTCCTGAGCCTCCTCCCGCCCCTGTGTCCCCACTGCTGCCCGCGGGGACGTTCCCAAGGGGTTCAAACCCCTCCCATCCCATTCCCTGTGGATCCTGAGGGGGAGCTGGGTCCCCAGCGGGTGTCACCCCCCATCCTTGTCCACAACCCCCCTCAGCCCCTGGGTGCAGCACTCACCATCTGCCCAGGAGCTCCGTTCTCTCCGGGGCTGCCGGGTTCTCCCTAGGGAGGAAGGACACGGTGAGGGAGCTGCTCTGCAGGGACAGGGGACAGGGGGACATCGCCAGGACAGCGGTGACGCTGCCACCGCTCCTCACCTTGGGGCCAGCAGGTCCAGGCTCACCCTTGGCACCATCCAGACCGCTGAAACCCTGGTGGGGGGCAGGACAGAGAAGGGGTGGGGGGTCAGGAGGGGGCCCTGGCTGAGCTCAGGGGTCCCCGGTCCCCTGAGTGTCACCAGCACGGGGAGGGGACTCACTCTGTGTCCCTTCATGCCTGGCAGGCCGGCGGTTCCGGGCAGACCTCGAGCACCCTGGGGGAGACAGGAGGTGGTGATGGAGGCGCTGGGGGTGCTGTCCCCACACCACAGTGCCCTGTCCCCGAGGAGGGGACAGCTGGGGGTGTCCCCGTGTGTCTCACCTGGGGGCCGGGGGGACCCCGCTCTCCGGGGCGGCCAGGCTTGCCAGCTTCACCCTGAGGACAAGGACACGGCCTTGGTGGCACGTCCCCAAGCCAGGCAGCTCCTGCTCACCTGGGGGGGGATGGCAGGGCCACCGAAGCGGGGGGGACCCCAAGGACAGGCCACTTACGTCATCTCCGTTCTTGCCAGGGGGGCCAGCGGGACCTCGGGGGCCCATGGGACCCTAGGAGAGAGGGAGGGCAGGGATGAGGTGACAGCTGCCCCCTGTCACCCTGTCACCCACCCCCAGCGGTGCCAGCCCCTCTGCCATGGATCCCAGAGCAGGGACAGTGTCCCCAAGGCCAGGGCTGGCAGTGTCCCCAGCCCCGGGGGACATGGGCAGGTGACAGCACTCACAGAAGCACCAGGCTCTCCAGGTTCACCAGGGGGACCTTGGAAACCTTGAGGACCCTGTGGAGGAAAAATAAAGGGTGAAAAAATGGGTCAGAAAGTGAGAAGTTTGGGCCTGGATCCCCCAGCGGCAGTGGTGGTGTCCCCCCGCATGGTGGCACCAGGACTTTGTCCCCACTGTGGCTGTCGGGAAGGGTGTGACACCCTCTGACCTGTCCCCCCACCACCCAGAGGGGCCCTGGGGGCTGTTTGTCCCCAAACCCAAATGGACAGGAAGAGGTGACACTCACGGGAGCACCGGGAGGGCCGGGGAGACCACGGGGACCAGCTGGGCCCTGGGGAGAAGAGAAAGGGTCAGCAGTGGGTGCCTTGTCACCTTGTCCCTGTCCCCACCACCAACCATCCCCTGTCCCCACCTCCTCCCCATCACTGTCCCAAAGCCACCCCCTCCCTGTCCCCATTGTCACCCCATCCCACTCCACTCCTTGTCCTCAACACCGACCTTGGCCTGTCACCATTGCCACCCCACCCCTGCCCCTATTGCCTGTCCCCACTGTCCCTATTGCCATGCCCAGATTATCCCTGTTATCTTGTCCCTGTTGCCTCTCCCCGTTGTCCCTATTGCTGTCCCCACTGTCCCTATTGCCACATCCCTATTGCTGTCCCCATTGTCCCTAAAGCCTGTCCCTGCTGTCCCCACTGTATTGTCCCTCTTCCTGTCCCCACTGCCACCCCAACACCGTGTCGCCATCTCTGTTCCCACCTGCATCCATTCCTTGTCCCCATTGTCACCCCATCCCTGTCCCCATCACCAGCCTGTCCCTGACTGTGTCCCTGTCCAATCCCCACACATTCCCTGTCTCTGTTGTCACCCCATCCCTGTCCCCATCCCTGTCTCTGCTGTCACCCCATCCCTGTCCCCATCCCTGTCCCCATCCCTGTCTCTGCTGTCACCCTGTCCCTGTCCCCATCCCTGTCCCCATTCCTGTCCCTGTCCCTGTCTCTGCTGTCACCCTATCCCTGTCCCCATCCCTGTCCCCATTCCTGTCCCCATCCCTG
>JAWWEY010000114.1:724453-737061 GCA_035582745.1 Loriotus luctuosus
GCCGGTTCCTCTCCACCCTTCCTTCCCTCCCCGCTCTTGGCAGGGCGCCCCGACTCCTCACCCCCAGAACCCCCTAAACCCCTTTTCCCCCAACCCCAAATCCCCCCAGTCCTCTTCTCTTCTTTTTTTTTTCCGCAATTTTCCCCTCCTTTCCCTACTTCGCCCCTAATTCCCCTCTCCGCTCCGCACGCCCACCCCGAGCTGCTCGCCGCCCACCCCAGGGCAGCCAGGCCGGGCGTCGCCGGTGCCGCCGGAGCCGGTGCCAGCCCAGAGCCGCGTCCCGAGGGGTGAGGGCATCACCCAGCGCCCGCTACTCACTGTCTTCCTCTCCTTGCCCGCGGGCGAGTAGGACAGTCGCTGCTATCAACAGCAGTGACCGAGAATCCACAAAGCTGAACATGTCTAAATATTAGACATGTAGACTCTTTGGGGTCTCTTTTTGTTCTTAGCTTGGGGTCATACGGGGCCGATGCAACCCTGGAGCTCCAAATCCAGACCCCAGCAGAAAGTTCCTACTGCCCTTTGCCCGCTTCTGCGCCGGCCCTTTTATACGGTGTGCGGCGGCGGGGAGGAGGGACCCGGGGCGAGCAGCGGATTTTGGACGGCCCCCTCGGCCAATCAGAGGCACCCAGCGAGTCGGGGGGCACCCCCTGACCCCCCCAGCCCGGGCCGTGTGGCCGCGCACACGCAAACACGGGCGGGCGCACGGGTGGGCACACGCACCCACGGGCGGGCACACGCACCCACGGCCCGGCTGGGGTCGGGGTTAGGGGGGGTTTGGCGTGCGGGTTTTTGCGGGGGGTTGTGATTTTGGGGGGGTTCTGCACTCTCGGAGGTGTCCGAGGGGCTGGTGGGGTGGGGACAGACGATGTGGCACGTGGCGCTTTGGGCATCCCGGTGCCACGCGACGCTGGGAGTGTCACCAGGGCCCTGCCACCCAAAAAACAGCCACCCCACAGCTGGGGCACCCCAAAACACACCCAGGGCCCTGCCACCCAAAAAACAGCCACCCCACAGCTGGGGCACCCCAAAACCCACCCAGGGCTCCCATCAGGGACCCCCCTCCAGCGGGACCAAACCCCGCACGGTGCAAGGCCAAGGCCAGCAGTCCCCAGAGCATCCCTTGGACGGTCCCCAAGAGCATCCCCTGAGGGACCCCAGCCCCGAAACCCCTCCAAGAAGCACAGACACCCCAAAGCCCTCCCCCAAACCCACTGACTCTGTGTTTTTAGCCCTCTCTTTCCCTCTTTTCCCTTCCTTCCCCTGGCTGTGCTCTCTCCCCTCGCTCTCCCCCCCTGGCACGGCTCCACGGCCGTTTCCACATTTGAAGGAGCCACGTTGGTTGGAAAAAGCAAAAGCTCCTGGACAATGATCCACAACCTACCGTGCAATTTGGGGAGGGTGTAATTACACGCCAAAAAAAAAATCCCCGCCTGTGCCGGGGCCGGGAGCTCGGCGTGGAGCGGGAGGGACGCGGCCAATGTGGCACCGGGGGAGGGGGAGCTCCCGCTCCGCTCCGCTCCGCTCGGGGCGGGTTTGGGGAGCGCGCTGGGAAATGGGGCCGGGGCAGGGAAAAGGGGGGCTCAGCCCTGGAGACCCCCACGCTGTGCTGGGGGCTGCGGGCTTGTGGATACTGGGAGTACTGGGAGCACTGGGAGCGCTGTGGTTGTCCCCAATGTCACTGTGCCGAGAGCTTGAGGGCTCAGTGGAGCACTGGGAGCACTGGGAGCACTGGGAGCACTGGGAGGGCTCAGTGGAGCACTGGGAGCACTGGGAACACTGGGAGCACTGGGAGCACTGGGAACACTGGGAGCACTGGGAACACTGGGAGCACTGGGAGCACTGGGAACACTGGGAATACTGGGAGCACTGGGAGCACTGGGAACACTGGGAATACTGGGAGCACTGGGAACACTGGGAATACTGGGAGCACTGGGAACGCTGGGAACACTGGGAGCACTGGGAGCACTGGGAACACTGGGAACACTGGGAGCACTGGGAGCACTGGGAACACTGGGAACACTGGGAACACTGGGAGCACTGGGAACACTGGGAACACTGGGAACACTGGGAACACTGGGAACACTGGGAGCACTGGAAATACTGGGAACACTGGGAACACTGGGAGCACTGGGAACACTGGGAACACTGGGAGCACTGGAAGCACTAGGAGCACTGGAAATACTGGGAACACTGGGAACACTGGAAGCACTAGGAGCACTAGGAGCACTGGAAATACTGGGAACGCTGGGCTCAGTCCATTTGTCTGTCCCCCACCTCCCACTATGCAGAAGGTTTGAAAGCTCAGGATCCTGGGAGCACTGGGAATACTGAGAGAACTGGGAGCACTGGGCTCGGCCTTCACACCTCCCCTTGTCCCCCCCAGCAGGGTATGGAAGGCTTGGAGTGCCACTGGGTTACTGGGAATACTGGGAGCACTGGGAGCTCCTCCCTGGGTTTGCAGCGGGATTGGAATTCCGGGAATGCTGGGAGAGCTGGGCTCAGCCCTCACAGCCTGCACTGGGAATACTGGGAATACTGGGACTACTGGAGCACTGGGAACACTGGGCGCACTGGGAATACTGGGAATACTGGAGCACTGGGAACACTGGGAGCACTGGGAATACTGGGAGTAGAGGGAATAATGGGAATACTGGAGCACTGGGAATGCTGGAGCATTGGGAGCACTGGAAGTAGTGGGAATAATGGGAATACTGGGAGTACTGAGAACACTGGGAATAACGGGAATACTGGAGTACTGGTAATAATGGGAATATTGGAGTACTGGGAGAGCTGGGAATACTGGGAGCACCGGGGGCGCTGGGAGCACGGCAGAGTGACCCCACATCAGAGCAGGATCTCCCACCAGGACATTGCTCGATTTTCCTTCAGAAAAGCCCCAAATCCGTGCAATTTAACACTGAAATAAAGGGGAGGGGGGGGAGGACACACACGACACGTCACCCCCCTCCCCCCTCCCATTTGGAGATTTTTTTTTCCTGCCATTACATTTAAATATTTAATAAAACACACTGGAGGAGGGGTGGGGTGGGGGTCATTCGTGTGCCCACCCGTGTCTGTGGGGCCACGCCAGTGTCACAGCCCTGTCCCCAGCACTGTGCCCTGCTCCAGCCCCAGATCCACTCTCCATTCCCCAGATCCATTCTCCAACCCCAGATCCATTCTCCATTCCGAGATCCAGCCCCAAATCCATTTTCCAGCCCCAGATCCATTCTCCAGCCCCATATCCAGCCCCAGATCCCTTCACTGTTCCCCAGATCCCTTCTCCAGCCCCATATCCCTTCTCCAGCCCCATAACCAGCCCCAGACCCCTTCTCCAGCCCCAGATCCCTTCTCCATTCCCCAGATCCCTTCTCCAGTCCTGTTTCCAAGCATCCAAGACACGTTGCAAGCGAAGCCTCCTCCAATCCTGCCCCGGCGACTCGAAAAGCCCTGGCCGGGCTCCAGGCTGAAGATGTGTCTTTAATTTTTGCAGCATGACAGAAAAGAAAAGAATGTCATCGGCTTGGGTGTTTTTTTTCCTTTTTTTTTTTTTTTCTCTTTTTTTTATGTATATATGGAGAGGGAGGGGAATTAAAAAAAGGGGGGGAAGGACGGGATGATGCCACCTCATCAACCCCCGGCCGCCCGCCCCAGGAATGCAGGACAAGGGGTTGGGGGCTGGGAAAAGGGAAGAATTCCCACTTTGAATAAGAAAAAAAAAATAATAAAGAAGGAGAATATGAAAAAAAAAAAAAAAGCTGGAAAAGTCATTAGGATCCTCGGAAGCAGAATGGGAGATGCCGAGCTCAGGCCTGGGCTCCTGCAGGGGTTTGGGGGCTCCTCTTCTGCTCCTTGGGGGTGTTGGGGATGGGGGTGTCACACTCAGCCCCCCCCTCAGCTTTTGGGGGGATCCCAGAGCCTTTCCCGCGTGTTCCAGGCTGGTTTGTACTGGTGCAAACTGGGCGTGTGGCCACAGGGCTCGCAATGGAGGCGGCCACCCCAAAAAGATAAAGGGTCACCCCAAAAGCCTGGGGGCCACCTCAAAAATTTGGAGATCCTCCCAGAAAAAAAAAAAATCAACGGTGGTGCTAAAAAGTTGGGGAGGATACCCAAAAACGCTGGGGGTGCCCCAAAAGTTTATGGGCACCCCAAAAATTCGGCGGTTGTCCCAAAAATCCCTCCAGGCCAGGGGGTGTCCCGAGGGTGGGGGGCAAGGATGGAGGGGGGCAGCCCCCCGCCCCCATTTTGGGAGGGAAGCACTAAAAAGGGGGTGCGGGGGGTTCGGGGCAGGGCGGGGGTTTGTTTGCCGCGGAGCTGGAGCAGACAGCGGCATCTGGAGCCGGTTAGCTCCCCCCGGCAGCCCAGACACATGGATCGGATTAATTCCCCTCTCTCTGCCCCCCTCCCTTCCCTCGGCAGCCGCTCCCGAGCCCAGGTCCCCTCCCCATCGCCCCCTCCCCATCCCGCACCCGCAGACCCCCCCCGGGCCGTGTGTCCCCCCCCTTGGTGAGGATGATGAGGGTGGCGTCCCGCCAGGTGCGATACGCAGGTGTCTGACCCCACCCCTGCCGTGTCCCCACCCCGAGAGGCCCGAGAGACCCCCCCGGTTCACACCCGACCCCCCCGGTTCACACCCGACCCCCCCCCCACCTCGTGAGGACGCGGTGGGCGGCGCCGTGCCTCAGTTTCCCCCGCGCCGGCCGCAGCGGGCACCGCCCCGGCTATTCCTGGTGGCCTCCGGCCCCGGGCGCCCTCAATTGCGGCGGCTGGGCCGAACCCCGTAATCACGGCCGCGGCTCTCCCCGGCTATTTCCAGGGCAAATTGCTCAAATTGGCCTCCGCCGTGCCAACGCCGCCTCGGCCCGGGCTGGGGGGGCTGCCGCGGGGTGGTCGTGTCACCAGCGGGGACCCCCGGTCCTGCTCGGGGGGTCTCTTCACCCAGGGTGGGTCCGGCGGGATGGGGAGATGGGGTGTGACCCCTATCAGGGGCTGGGACCCCCCTCGGGGCTCATTTCCCACTCTGCACCCCCACATTCCCCCCACAGCCAGGGCTGGGGGTCACCCCCCCATCTGCACCCCCTCACCCAGGGCCGGGACCCCCTCGGGGGGCTCATACCCCGCATCCAGGCCTGGTTCCTTTTTGGGGGGTTGATCCCCCCCCTTCTGAGCCCCTGAATCACCACAGCCCCAGGTCGGGCCCCTCCTGGGGGGCTCCTTCCCCCCCCCCGCACCCCCTCACCCCAGGGCTCGGCTCTGGGCAGAGCTGGGGGTGCCTGGGGGAGTTTTGGGGGTCCGGGGTTGTTCGGGGGGGGGTCCCAGGCCGGGAGCAGCCGCCCAGGCCAGGCCCCAGTCTGGGCTCTGGGATGGAAACTCTGAGGGACGAGCAGCTCCACGCCGAACATTTTCCGTTCCCGACTCCTTTTTTTTCCCTTTTTTTTTCCCCTTTCTATTCCTTTTTTTTTTTTCTACATTTTTTCCCCTTCTCCTCTTCAGTTTCATTGAAGAATTTGCTGCTCCCCCCCACCCCAAATCCCCCGGGGAGGGGGGCGATGCTCCCCAGCCCTGTCCTGCCCATGGGATTGGGGTGGGGATCTGGGGGTACCCCGAGAGCCCCGCGGGGAGGGGATCCCCCATCCCTGAACCCCCAGAAAAGCATCCCCAGGACCGGGAACGGGGACAGGGCTGGGGACAGGAGTGGGGGGGACAGGAGGGCTCGGGGACAGCAGCGGGACCCCGAGCGCTGCCGGCGGCCCCGGTTCTGGCTGCAGCCGTCCCGGTGACCTCATCGGCCGCGCCTGGCCCGGTGCCCGCCGCCTGCCGGGCCCGGTGGCTCCGGTGCCACGTGGCCGGGTCGTGGCTCTGCCAGCCCCCACCTCGCCCCCTCTGCCATCCCCACAGAGGGGAGGGCTGTACCCCAAAATCTCGGGGCGAGGGGCTGCAGACCCCAGTAGCCCCCCAGGAGGGAGGGGGTGAGGGGTTGGTGGTTTGGGGGGGCGGGACAGACCTGTGGGGTGTCCTGTGTGGCACCGAGCTCTCCCCAAAACCCCAAACCCGGCCCGTTTTGGGGGGGTCTGAGTGCCAGGGGGGAGCCAGGCGCTGCTCGGGGCTCTTGGCTTGGGCTCGGGGTATTTGGGTTGGTGGGAGGAGCTGTTGGGGTGGGGTCCTCAGGTGGTTTGGGTGATTGGGTTGGGGTCCTCAGGCTCCTGGGGCTGTTTGGGTTGGGGGATTGCTTGGGGTGGAGTGTTTGGGGTATTTGTGTATTTGGGGTTTGGAGTTGGGGAGCTCCATTGTTGGGGTTGGGTTTTTGGGGTTTTTGGGTGTTTGGGTTCCTGGGGTGGGGGTCAGGGCCCAGCTGTGCACTCAGGACCCCCCCACCCCAAAGGAGGAGCTGGGGCCAGGCAGGGGGAGCAGCGCTGTGGCCCCCCCCGCCCCAGCCAGGGTCCCTCCAGCTGGAGCTCGGCCCAGCAGCAGCAGCAGCAGCAGCGATGCTCCAGCTCTTCCTCCTCCTCCTCCTCCTCCTCCTCCTCCTCCTCCTCCCCGGCCCCACGTCAGCACCTCCCTGCCCGCTCCCCCGGTTCATCCCAGTTCCCTGCCAGGGGGGGTTAACCCTTCCCTCGCAGCCCGGCAGTGTCCCCGCGTCCCTCCCGTGTCCCCCCAGCCCCACGGAACCCCCAAACCGAGCCAAGGGTTCCCCCAGCGCCACCCTCATCCTTTTAGCAGCTCCCCATTCCTGAAGGGGTGCCCCCATTCCTACAGCGCCCCCCGATCCCTGCAGTGTCCCCCAATCCCGGAGTGTCCCCTCATTCCCGCAGTGTCCCCATCTCCACGGAATTCCCGTTTCTGATGGGGTCCCCTCGTCCTTTCCATGTCCCCCCATCGTCCCCACGGTGTCCCCCATCCCCACGGTGTCCCCCCAATCTCCACGGTGTTCCCACGGTGTCCCCCCATCCCCACGGTGTCCCCCCGTCCCCACGGTGTCCCCCCCGTCCCCGCCACGTCCCTTTGGCACCGGGACTCGGCCGTCGTGGAAACAGAGCGGGGGGGGTGTGGAACTGGGAGGGGGGGACTGGGGGAACTGGGCGTGGTGCGCCCGGGTGGGCGTGGCCTGCGGGGAGGGGGCGCGGCCACCCAACAAAAGCTTTTCAAAGGGATGAAATTGGGGCAAAGCCAGAAAACTTTAAAAGTCTTTCCTCCCCCCACCCCCCTCCCCAAAAAAACCGGGCTCGTCCCTGGCCCTGCACACGTGTGAGGGGAAACTGAGGCACGGCAGGGAGCCCACGGTGTCCCCGTATGGCGGGCGGTGCCGGGGGGTCCCGCACAGCAGCGGGGAGCGAGGGGGTGTCCCGGCCCTGTCCCCACCTCGCGGGGACGCGGCGGGACCGGGGCCGAGCCCGGGCCCGTTCCGGGCGCTGCCTCCGCCCCCGGCGGGGCCGCTGGCGGCCGCACCCCCCGGGCCGCGGGGCGGGCGCTCGGTGCCCCTGGCGAGCGCCCCGGCCCTGACACGTCCCCGGCGCTGCCTCCACGTCGGCAGCGGGAGGGGGCTGGGGGGGCTGGGGGGGTCCCCGCCTTGTGCCGCGCCCCGCCCTGCTCACCCCGGGGGGGTCGGAACGGGGAGCGCCCCCCGAGGGGACGGCGGGGCACCGGGCAGGGCTGGGGACAGCGCCACGGGCACGGCTGGCACTGCCGCCAGGGGTGTGCCACCGGCAGGGCTGGGGACAGCGCCACGGGCACGGCTGGCACTGCCGCCAGGGGTGTGCCACGCTGTGCCACCGGCAGGGCTGGGGACAGTGCCACCATCAGGGCTGCAACTGCCACGCTGTGCCACAGACAGGGCTGGGGACACTGTGCTGTGGGACAAAAAGGGGATACCTCACACGGTGCCACAGGCAGGGCTGGCACGGGGCACTGGCAGCGCTTGAGGACACACCACGGGCAGCACCGGGGGGCTGCACCCCCAGACCACCGGCAGGACACACCAGGGCTGCCGGACCCCACCCGTGAAGGATCCATCCATCCATCCATCCATCCATCCATCCATCCATCCATCATCCATCCATCCATCCATCCATCCATCCATCCATCCATCCATCCATCCCATCTGATTACTTTACACTATTTTATTTATTTCTTCCCCCATCCCTCTGCCCCTCCATCCCTTCTCCATCCCCACACGGGCTCGGGTGTGGAGCGTGTGCCAGCTGTGTGTAACCCCTGCGTGTGCAGGGTGTGCCAGGTGTGTGCCGAGGGGTGCCAGGTGTGTGCATCCCCTGCGTGTGCAGCCCCCCGCCTGTGTCACGCGTGTCCCCTCAGGGACATCCCCCAGGGCCACCCCCGACCCCACCGATGCCGCCATGGCCGCGGTGGCACCCTCAGCCCGTCCCGGTGCCGTTCCCGGTGGATCCCGGGCCGTTCCCCGGCCGGTGCCGGTGGCCGCGCTGCCGGCCGTGTCCGGCTCCATCCCCGCGGCCCGCAGCCAAATTCCTCCGCCCCCGCAGGAAGCCGGCGGCGCTGGCGGCGCAGCGGGGCCGGGCCGGCCGGGGGGATGCCGGAGGATGCCGGGGCGGAGGAGAGAAAGCGGCTCGGCCCCGAGCCGCCGGCGTCACGCTGGCAGCGGCGGCGGCGGCTCCTTCGAGGAAACCGGCGAGGATCCGGCCCGTGACGTCCCTCGGCACGGCCTGGCCCGGCCTCGCTCGCTCGAGGAACCCGCGGGCCCCGGGGAGCCCCAGGCAGGGGGGGTTTGCTCCCCACGGCCTGAGCGTGAGGAGGGGGCGTCTCCTGGCGCGGCCGCCGCTGTCCCGGGAGCCTCAAGGGTGGGAGGAGAGAATGTTCGGCTCGGGCAGTGCAGGCGCTGTGTCCCCGGCATTGCCATCCCTGGGTGCTGCTCCCATCCCTGGGCGTCGCTCCCATCCCCAGGTACCGCTCCCGGCCCCAGGTGCTGCTCCCACAGCCCCGCTGTCCCTCCAAGCCCGGCTGATGTCCCCATCCCCGGGTCCTGCTCCTTTTCTCGGCGCTGAGCTCACCCCGATCCCTGCTCCCAGCCCTGGGTGCTGCTCCCACCCTCGGTACCAACCTCCCCTGGCAGGAATCCCCATCCCATCCCCTCGTCCTTAAACCCTCCCCCTGCCCGCGGTGGGCTCGGGGGGTCCCTCCCTGCTGCCGGCGCTGCTCAAACACAAACACGGCTCAGTGGAAAAAGTGAGCGGCCGATAAGCGGGGCCGGCCCGGGGCCAAGTGGAACAGCTCGGGCTTGGCTGCGGAGCCCGGGCCGGGCGGGGAGCGGGGGAGCCGCCGGGGAAACAGCTCGGGACTCCCTCGCACCGCGCTCCTCCCCGCCGCCGGCACCTCCCTGGCACCCGGCCCGGGCGCAGGCACGGGACACGGGGACAGAGGGGACAGCGAGGCGCTCCGGGCATGGTGGCACCCGGCCTCGGGCCAGCCCTGCCCTGCAGAGGGGCAGAGACACCAGGGGTGGGGGCAGGATGGAAATGCCCTGGGATGGTGACAAGAGGAGAGGATGAGGTACCCAGGGATGGTGGTACCTGGGTGGCACAGAGATACCCAGGGACAGTGGCACATGGACAGCACAGAGATGCCCGTGGGTGATGCTGGGTGGGCAGGATGGAGATGCTCAGGGATGGTGCTGGATGGAGAGGTTGGTGACACCCCGGGATGGTGACATTTGGGGACAGTTAAGATGCTCAGGGATGGTGTGCAGGACAGAGATGCCCGGGAATTGTGCTGGGTGGGGGGATGGAGATGCCAGGGATGGTGGCACATGGGGGGACAGAGACACCCAGAGATGGTGCTGGGCAGGGAGAGCAGAGGTGCCCAGGGCCGGTGCCGGGCAGGGAGGATGCAGGTGCCCGGTGCCGGTGCCAGGTGGGCAGGATGCAGGTGCCCAGGAGGGCACCGGGAGGTGCAGGGCCGCTCCCCCGGCCGGAGGTGTGTGGGCCGGGAGCAGCCGCGGCCGAGGAGCCCGTTTGTTTCTCATTAGCGGCTCTTGGCAGGAGCTGTGGAAAAAATCGCTTCAAACAGGGAGCTGGAAGGGAAAAGGCCGGGCCGAGGGAGGGGAGAGGGGCCGCGGTGGGGAAGGGGGGCGCGGGGCCAGGCGGGGGCGGGGAGGGGGCTGGGGGACGGTGGCCCGGCTGGGGTGTGGGGATGGGGACAGGGGGACACGCGGGGTCCTCTCGGCGCCGTCGCGGTGGCCGAGGAGCGGCAGCGGGGTCCGCGTGGGGATCTCGGCAGTGCACGCTCGGACACGCGTGTGCACGGGGCAGGAGCACAGTGCGTGTGCACGGGGCAGGAGCACACGCGTGTGCACAGGGCAGGAGCACACGCGTGTGCACAGGGCAGGAGCACAGTGCGTGTGCACCCCACGGTCCCAGCGGCCCCGGGGAGGGGACAGGGACACGCGGCCGGGCACCTCCCTCTGCACGGGACATCCCGGGCCCCGCTCTCCCCGGGAAACCGAGGCACTGGGGTCCCGGCCCCGCCGCAGCCACCGCCGGCTCTCACGTTTTTTGGGGGGTCCCGGCCCCGAGGGTTACACAACCTCCGAGGCGGTCCGGAGCGGGCGGGGAGCGCGGGGGGCCCGGGTCCTCCCTGCCTCGGAGCGCGGCGAGGATTCCGCGGTGACAGCGGCGGTGCCACCCCGCGGTGGCCGCGCCCGGGTGGCTCCGGTGCCCGGCTGTCCCGCGGGTCCCCTCCCGGGGCGCTGCTCCGGCCTGGGAAAGGCGAGAGCGGCGAGCCGGGGTCAGCTGGGGACACGGCTGGGGATGGCGCTGTCCCTGCGCCGGGGCCGGTGGCACCGTGGCAGCCTTGGCAGCCGGGAGCGGGGTTGGCACAGGCTTCTCTGCAGGCATAGGGTCCGTGTGCCAGGGGATGGTGGGCGTGTGGGACCGTGTGTGCGTGCCCAGGTGTGCCCAGGTGTGTGCACCCGCCGCTGCGGGTGTTTCTGCCTCCAGCTGGGATTTCATTCCCCGCGGCTGGCGCGGAATGAGGAGCCCGAAGGGAGCCCCGGGCACCCTCTGATGCCCTGGGGCACACGAGGGGACACCAACCCAGCGCCCCGGGCTGGGCTCAGGGGGCAGCACCCGGCCCCGGGGGGTGAAGGATCCGGCAGCAGAGACCCGGCAAAATCACCTCAGCCAGGACTGAGGGGGGTTCCCCTGCTTGAGGGGGGCTCTGCCGCATCGGGAGGCCGATTCTGGGGGGTCCCCACCAGGGCACGGGAGGCCATGTGGTGGCAAATCCCCCTCTAAGCCCTTGAGCCAATTACGCGGCTGGAGCTGCCTGACCCGTGCGGCCAAGCCCCGGTGCCCCGGGCAGCCCTAAACCCCTTAGGGGGATGATCCTGCTTAGGGCATCCCACAGCCCGATCCCTGCAACGCTCCGCGGCTCCAGCTCCCCCTCCCAAAGCCGCCCCTGCCTTGTCCCCTCTGCCGCCGCCTCCTCGTCTGCTCTTGGGCCCTCACCTGCTTTGTCACCCGCTGCCGTGGGGCCGGGGAGCAGCGTGGGGCAGCTGTGGGTCACCCCTGAATCACCCCCGGATCACCCCTGGATTGAGCCTGGGTTGCCCCCAAATCGCCCCTGGTTCATTCCCCGGATCACCCCCAAATCACCCCCAGATCACCCCTGGTTCATCCCCCGCATCGCCCCCGCATCACCCACCGCTCTCCCTCCGGATCACCCCAGAATCCCCCCTGGTTCATTCCCCGAATCATCCCCGGATCGCCCCCCGCTCTCCCCCCGCCGGCCCCGGTGCGGGGCTCAGGCGCTGATGGGATTTAGGAGCTTACAGCGCTGAGCCGGCGGCTCTTCACACCCGCGGGGGGATCCCGCTCCTTCGGCCTCGCCGCTGCCTCCTCACCCTCCCCTCGACCCGGGCACGGCTCCCACCAGGGCCAGCGGTCCCCTGTGCCACCCCGACCACCCCCTGTGCCATCCTGAGCACCCCCTGTGCCACCCCGAGCACCCCCTGTGCCACCCGGGCCGCCCCTCATCCCCCCTGTTCGGGGACAGCCCCCTCAGCAAGGTGCCAGCCCCCCTTGGCGCGGTCCCACCCTTCCAAAAACGCCCAGAATGACCCAAATCAGCGCGAAGTGCCCCACGGCGGGTGCCCCGAGGGCCCCCCGCCCAGGGCAAGGTGCGCCGTGGGGCAGGGAGGGTGCAAAGGGCGCGGGTTGGGACGCTGGGCGCGGGCCCCGGTCCAGAGGGCGGCGGTGGCACCGAGGGGACGCGGCGGCGCCGGGGGACACCGGGTTCGTTGGCGGGGACGGGGACGGGGAAATGGGGACACGGAGAGACCCTGGGAGCTGCGGGGGGGTGCAGACAGGGAGGGGGGACGTGCCAGCCCCCAGCACGCACCTCTCGGCGTCCCCAGGGCCATGATCTTCATCATCGCCATCACCTTCGTAGCCATCACCGTCCTCCTCCTCATCTTCCACATGCTCCGCAAGCTCTGCCAGGAGCCCGTGCCCCCCCCCGCCTACAGGAGCCCGCAGGGCGCCCCTCCCGCCCCGCCCTACGGAGACCCCCAGGGCTCCGTGCCCCCCGCGCTGTCCCTGATGCCCACCCTGCCCAGCCTGCCCAGCGCCGCCATCCCC
>JAWWEY010000114.1:737981-750651 GCA_035582745.1 Loriotus luctuosus
CCAACCTGGCCTTGGGCACTGCCAGGGATCCAGGGGCAGCCCCAGCTGCTCTGGGCACCTGTGCCAGGGCCTGCCCATCATCACAGCAAAGAATTTCCTCTTAATAAACAATCTAAATGTACCCTCCTTCAGCTAAAGCCATTCCCCATGTCCTGTCCCTCCATCCCTTGTCCCCAGTTCCTCTCCAGCTCTCCTGGAGCCCCTTCAGGCCCTGCCAGGGGCTCTGAGCTCTCCCTGGAGCCTTCTCCTCTCCAGCTCTTCCAGCCTCCAGGTTCTTGTGCTGTTGGATCTGGGGCTGGCACCCATGACCTGTGTCACCTTTCGTATTTCTCCCTTTTGCTGCTGGGAACCCTCCCTGCTCACTGAGAGCTCCAGCTGTGGATGTGGGCAGATGAAAGGTGCAGCAGAAACAGCTGTAACAACAGGGATAGCTGGCAACAGAGCCCCACTCCAGGATAAGTGTAAAACCTGGACTTCACCATGAATGTTCCAACAATTTCTTGTAACAACTTAAAAGAGGAGAAGATTTGCTGTTTAAAGTAAACCACTGGTTTCCTTCATCTGCTGGCTGGCTTTTCCCACTGGGATAATGTGAGAAATTGGAATCTAACAGCACCTGGATGAACCTGTCCTTTTGCAGGGAAAATCTTTCTTCCTGCAGGTATTCTGGGGTTCAGGAACTTTTCCACTAACACCAGCCTGTGCTGTGTCAGTTCTGTCTCCTGCTGCTGCTGTGTTGAATAACAGCAAACTAAAAAACATCTCTTTAAAAAAATTTTTAAAAGCTTCAACTCACAAATGTGCCTTCCTTCCCCCAGGCAAGGCAGAGGAGCCCAAAGCAGCCGAGGCCGTGAGTGGGAACGACATCACAGCTCCTCCCAACAAGGAGCTGCCCCCCAGCCCCGAGAAGAAGACCAAGGTAGGAGCTGTTCCCTGCTCCCATCTCTGCTCCCAGGGCTTTCATTTCCCAGCTTTTCTGCTTCCTCAGCTGTGCCAGCCCCACTTCTGTTTTCTGAGCTGCCCCTGGGAGCCCTGTCCCTGCAGCAAACCTGTCCAGTTTGGAGCTGCCTGTGGCAAACTTGGATCAAAGTGTGGAAACTCCACTTCA
This sequence comes from Loriotus luctuosus, assembly GCA_035582745.1. Taxonomy (NCBI): domain Eukaryota; kingdom Metazoa; phylum Chordata; class Aves; order Passeriformes; family Thraupidae; genus Loriotus; species Loriotus luctuosus. Next base: position 739,090 of record JAWWEY010000114.1, read on the forward strand.
GTGAATTCCCTGCCTGCTGCAGTGACTGTAGCAGTAGTAAACACGTAGTAAACGTGTAGTAACCCCTGTGCTCAGCCATACTCTGTGAGTTGTTCCCAGCCCGTTTCTGTGCACACAGAGCCCTGCTCAGGCTCCTCTGGCTTTGGAGCTGTGCTCTCAGGAGCTCCCAGCACACAGCAAAGTCCCCCCGGTGTCCCCAGCAGGGCTGGGGCTCTGTCCCCTCGAGGCCCTGCCCGTGTGACCACGGGAGCTGATCCCAGGGGATTTGGAGCTGCAATCCCTGCGTGCCCATAATTGGAAAGCCAGGGCCCGTGGATTGCACGTAGCCCTGGATGCCAGGAGCACCCAATTACTAATCCAGCTTTACCAGCCATTCCTTCTGTTGCTTTCCATGCTGCTGAAATAAATCCTGTTGGTTTGGAATTGAATGGCAGAACCCCCCCAGCCCCAGAGGCTGCTGCATTTTTGGTCTTTGTTGCACTCAGAAAACAGAACTACTACTATTATTATTATTATTATTATTATTATTATTATTATTATTATTATTATTATTATTATTTGTTTCCTTTAAAATATCACTTTTCTGTTGTTGCAGCTCAATGTTTTGGTTTACAATGCGCTATTTTTTGTTGTATTTCTTTGGTTTTATCCTGGATTTTGCTTTTTGGCCCAACCCTAAAGCCTGCTGCATCCTCCTCCTCTGCCAAGGCGGCGGCAGCCAAGGCCAAGCCCTCGGGCAGCACCAGCCCCAAGCGGCCCAGCTCGGCCACCCCGGGCACAAACAAAAAGCCCACGAGCCCAAGTGCAGCTCCTGCTCCTGGCACCGCCTCCAAACGCCCTGGCACCAGCAGCACCCGTCCCTCCACCCTCACTCCAAAAGAGACTAAACCAAAGGTAAGAACTGCCTGGCTCTGGGAGCACCCAGGGCTTGCTGGCAGGGCAGACTCCCAGCCCTCAGCCACGGGGTAGGGCAGAATTGCTGGGCTAGGTGACATCAGACATGGCATTCAGTGTCCCTGGCACTGAACTGTGTCACCACAGAGGAGAATTAAACCTGAGTGTAGTGCTGAGATCGCCCTGATGAGCTGCCATCAGTCAGGGATCCCAGGCTGGGTTGAGTTGGGAGGGACCTTAAAGCCCATCCAATCCCCATCCCATTCCCATTCCCATCCCATTCCCATTCCCATTCCCATTCCCATTCCCATTCCCATCCCATTCCCATTCCCATCCCATTCCCGTCCCATTCCCATCCCATTCCCATCCCATCCCATCCCATCCCATTCCCATTCCCATTCCCATTCCCATCCCATCCCCATTCCCATCCCATCCCATCCCATTCCCATCCCATCCCATTCCCGTCCCATTCCCATCCCATTCCCATCCCATCCCATCCCCAATCCCATCCCATCCCTGTTCTCATCCTTATTCCCATCCCTATTCCCATCCCTTTCCCATCCCTCTCCCGTCCCTCTCCCATCCCATCTCCATCCCCTCCCCAAAGACAGCTGCTGGCCGCTGGGACATCGCGGTTTATTGAGCCGGGAGCCGCTCCCAGCCCGAGGCCGGCTGTCCCCGAGGCCGGCTGTCCCCGCCGTCCCCTCAGGCCGTGTGGCGGCCCTGGCGCCGCTTGATTTTCCTCTTGAGGAGCAGCAGGTCCAGGTAGAGCAGGCGGCCCAGCACGGCCGAGGCGCAGAGCAGCCCGCCGTGCACGGCCCCCGCCAGCCCGCAGGAGAACACGTCCTGCCCTGGGGACAGCGCCACCCGCCGTGGGACAGGGCCACCCCCGGGGGGACACACGGCCACCCCGGGGCGGGACAGAGCCACCACAACAGCAGGGACAGCACCCAGAGCGCGGAGCCGGACACGGGGACAGCCGGACACGGGGACAACGGGACACGGGGACAGCGGGACACGGGGACAGCCAGACACGGGGACAGCGGGACACGGGGACAGCGGGACACGGGGACAGCCGGACACGGGGACAGCGGGACTCGGGGACAGCGGGACACGGGGACAGCAGGACACGGGGACAGCCCCTCACCTGTCAGGTAGAGGTTCCTGACGGGCGTGTCGGGCCTCAGCGCGGCCAGGGCGGCGGGGCTGAAGCGGCGCAGGTCGTGCTCCGTGCCGTACATCTCCCCCCGCGCCGCCCCCAGGTAGTGTTGGTTGCTCAGCGGCGACGCCGCCTCCACGAACTCCACCTGGGCAGGACGGGGGGCTCACGGCGTGCCAGGGGGCACCGGAGGGCACGGGTGGGCACCGCGGCCCTGTGGGACACCCCCACCTTGTCCCGCAGGTGCGGGAAGCGGAGCAGGGCTCTCTCCAGCAGCCGCTGGGCGATGTCCATCTTGTAGCGCTGGTACTCGGGGCCGCGGTGGCGGGGGCGGCTCCCGGCCCACTCCTCGAACCACTCGTAGCGTGCCATGGTCAGGATGGTCATGCAGGACCTGCCTGCGGGGCGGGCACAGCCGGTGACACCCCGCGGGGGTGGCGGTGGCGGCGCCCACCCCGCGCCGAGGGGATTGAGGAGCCTCCGAGCCCGCGGAGGGGAGCCGGGGGGTGGCGGGAGCCCCCCCGGAGGGTACCTGGGTGCCGCTGCTCGTACGTGGGGTCCTTGGCGGCGGGGAAGGTGATGAACATCATGGCCAGGTTGTCGGGGACATCGTCGCGGCTCAGGGCGGCGTAGCGGGTCATCCTGCGGGAACGCAGGGCTGGGATGCCCCCCGTGCCCCCCACGCGCCCCCCGTGCCCGCCCCGCGGTGCCAGAGCCCTCACATGGCATCCAGGTCGTTGTGCGGGTAGATCCAGAAGTTGGTGGGCGGCAGGCGCAGCTCGGCCGCGCTGCCCCGCAGCCCCACGAACACCAGGAAGGAGCCCATGCCCGGCCGCAGCATGGCCAGGAGGGAGCGCACACCTGCGGGGACACGGCGGGGACACCTGAGCGGGGCAGGGACACGGGGGTGGCACCTGAGCCTGGGCAGGGACACGGAGGTGGCATCTGACCCTGTCCAGGCAGGGACACGGGGGTGCCAGGAACGATGAAATCTGGGCATGCTGGGGACACCGGGCGTGCTGGTGACACCGAGGGCACGAGCGCCACATTACCGGGCTGGCTGCGCACGTGGTGGGGCAGCAGCTTCCCGAAGGTGTTGAAGACCCCGGCGTCGGAGATGACCAGGGGGGCGCGGATCTCCAGCTCCTCCTCGCCGGGCCCCGCCCGCACCGCCACCCCTGGGGACCGCGGCGGGGTCAGGGGACACGCGGGGCGCCACCACCGCCTCCCCGTCCCTCGGGGGGTCCCGGCGCTCACCCAGGGCGGTGCCGTCGGCGCTGACGAGCACGCGCGTGACGGGGGCGCGCACGAGCACGGCCCCCCCCGCGCGCTCGATGACGGGCACGGCGTGGAAGGCGACCTCGCTGGCCCCCCCCCGCGGGTACCAGGCCCCGCGCTGGTAGTGGTGAACCATCAGCGCGTTCACCAGGAAGCTCGAGTCCCGCGGGGCCGTGCCTGCGGCGACACCAGGGGACACGGGCACGGCTGGAGCCCGCCGCAGGGCGGGGCAGCCCTCCCGTGTCGCGACAAAGCGCTCCTCACCGCGATATCGCCCTCCCTTATCGCGACACAGCCCTCCCCTGTCAGCATGGTGCCCTCCCATACCGCGACACATCCTTCTACTATCGCGACACGACCCTCCCGCCGTGTCACGTGGCCTTTCTGTATCGCGACACTGCTCTTCCCGCCGCCCCCATGCCAACACAGCGCTGCCCATATCGCGATGGTGCCACCCCCTGTCGCGACACAGCCCCCGCCACCGCAGTACCGCCCTCCTCCTCCAGCCGGCGCCCTCCCTGTCGCGACAGCCCCTCCCTGTCGCGCCGGCCCCTGACCGTAGAAGAGGTATCCGAAGAGGGCGCGCAGGTCGGGGTTGGCGGTGAGGCGGGCGGCGGCCTGGCTGTGGCTGGTGGCGGCCATGCGGAACACGGGCGACACGCGGGGCAGGAGCCCCGAGCGCAGCAGGGCGGTGACGAGCCAGCGCGGGGACAGCTTCAGCAGCGCCAGCAGCGCCGCGTGCCGCGAGGCCACCTGCGGGACAGGACAGTGCCACCGCTGCCACCCAGGCGGCTGGGGACAGCCACAGTGCCACCAGCCACAGCAGCTGGGGACAGCCACAGTGCCACCGCTGCCACCCAGGCGGCTGGGGACAGCCACAGTGCTACCACCCACAGCAACTGGGGACAGACACAGTGCCACCGCTGCCACCCGCGGCAGCTGGGGACAGCCACAGTGCCACCACCCACAGCAGCTGGGGACAGCCACAGTGCCACCGACGCTGCCCACAGCAGCTGGGGACAGCCTGAGCGAGGCCACCTGTGTGACATCACTGTGTGCCACCAGCCACACTGCCCTGTCTGGCCATCACCGTGTCCTCAGGACTGTCACTGCTGTGGCCCCAGGGCCACTCGTGTCTCAGCAGCTGTCCCCCAACATCCATGTCCTCATTATCCCCAGAACTTGTCCCTACCATGCCCATCACCCATGTCCCCTCTGTGTCCCCTCTGTGTCCCCTCTGTGGCCCCTCTGTGTCCCCTCTGTGCCCACTGTTTTTGTCCCAACCATTCCCATCACCCACGTCCCCACCACCATTGTCACTTTTGTCCCCATCATTCCCACCACCCTTTCCCCATCACACCCATCACCTGTGTCCCCTCTGTGTCCCCTCTGTGTCCCTTCTGTGCCCACTGCTTTTGTCCCCACTGTTCCCACCACCCTTTCCCTATCACACCCATCACCCATTGTCACTTTTGTGCCCACCATTCCCACCACACCCATCACCCATGTCCCCACCACCACTGTCACCTGTGTCCCCACCGTCCCCACAGTCCCTTCCCCACCACAACCACCCCCACGTCCCCACCAGTGCCACCACCCCAAGCTGGCCCCTCCTTGGGGACATGGGGAGGTGACCCCGGGGCCACACCTTGGAGAGCTTCATGAACTCCCTGATGGCCTCCTTCTCCTCGGGGAACTGCTCCTCCAGCGCGGTGACAAAGGCCACCTTGCCCGAGCGCAGCAGGTAGCGCCGGGCCCCCAGGGTCACCTCGTCGTAGGGGTCGGGCAGGCGGTGCCAGCAGAGCTGCCCGTCTGTCACCTGGTCCAGGGCCACCCGCAGGAGGCTCCCCTCGTGCAGCTGCCCCACGTAGTGGATGCCTGAGGCGTGGGGACAAGGGACACGCTGGGGGACAGCGCGGGGACACGCAGAGGGAGCGGCCCTGGAGGGCAGGGTTGGCTTTGGTGTGGCACTGAGGGGCAGGGGTGGGACCTGGGCAGGGCAGGGACACCAGGGACAGGGCAGGGACATGGCAGGGATGGGACAGGACAGGGCAGGGACAGGGACACCAGGGACAGGGCGGGGATGGGACAGGGCTTGGAATGGCAGGGACAGGGACAGGGACACAACAGGGACACCAGGGACATGGCAGGGATGGGGCAGGGACAGGGTAGGGACAGGGACAGAGTATGGACATGGCAGGGACACAGCAGGGACACCAGGGACATGGCATGGACATGGCACAGGTAGGGCAGGGACATGGCACACACCAAGGCTGGCAGCAGGTTCACAGTGGGGCTGCAGGCACAGTGGGTGACAGGGGGTGATGGGGGGTGACAGGAGGTGACAGTGGGTGACAGGGGGTGACAGGGCTGCCCGGGGATCCTCACCCACGTCGAACTCCACGCCGTGCTGCTGGAAGGTGTGGCAGCACCCCCCGGCCTGGTCGTGCTGCTCCAGCACCAGCACCCGCCTGCCCGCCTTGGCCAGGGTGGCAGCCACTGCCAGGCCCCCCACGCCACTGCCGATGACCACGGCGTCCAGCTGGGCTGGCACACGCCGGGCACTGAACCCTGCACACACACACAGGTGACAGTGACAGCCAGGGACACTGAGCTCTGCACACACACACAGTGGGGTGGCAGTGACCGCCAGGGACACTGAACTTTGCACAGCCAGCACTGCACGGGACACACGGACACAGGGACACACGGACACACGGACACAGGGACGCACGGACACACAGACACATGGACACACGGGGAGCACTCACCCTGCTTCAGGACCCTGTCCCGGGCACGCTGGTCGGTCACCAGGGGCCGTGGTGGCTCCAGGGGTGGCCCTGAGAAGGGGTTGCCGGACGGGGCCAGCAGCCGATGGGCCACCCGGGCCAGGGCCAGCGTGGCCAGGGCCACCGGCAGCAGCAGCAGCAGCAGCAGCACGGGCCACATGGCTGTCACTGCGTGGGGCTGTGTATGGACACGGCAGGGACACAGCAGAGACACTCACAGACACACACGGACACACACGGACACAGCAGGGACACACACGGACAGTCACAGACACACACGGACACAGCAGGGATGCAGAGCAGGGACACAGAGGGACACGGCACAGACACAGACACTGCACAGACACGGCAGGGACACGGCAGGGACACTCACAGACACACAGGGACACACACAGACACGGCAGGGACACACACGGACAGTCACAGACACACACGGACAGTCACAGACACACACAGACAGTCACAGACACATATGGACACGGCAGGGACACAGAGCAGGGACACAGAGGGACACGGCACAGACACAGACACTGCACAGACACGGCAGGGACACGGCAGGGACACACAGGAACACTCACGGACACACAGGGACACACACGGACACGGCAGGGACACAGCAGAGACACTCACAGACACACAGGGACACACACGGACACACAGGGACACACACGGACATGGCAGGGACACACACGGACACACAGGGACACACACGGAGCCGGCAGGGACACGGCCCAGCCCGGTGCGTGCAGCCCCAGCCCTTATAGGCACGGCAGCTTAGGGACACGGGGATTATGGAGCGGCCAATAGAGCGGCTTTAGGGACAGCGCTGCTTAAAGGCACAGAGCTCCTGGACAGGACACTGCACCCACGGACAGGGTGCCCATGGACAGGGCACCCATGGGCAGGGCACCCACGGACAGGGCACTCAGGGACAGGGCACCCATGGACAGGGCACAGCACCCATGGACAGGACATCCCTATGGGACCCTATGGCACCACACATCCCCCCATGGCCATGGCACCCCATGGCACCCTGTGACATCCACTGACACCCTACGGCCACGGCAGCCCCTGGGAGGTGCCCACGCGTGTGCACGAGGTGGGGACGTGCGTGCCACCCCCGGGCTCTACACACACAAACACGGGCACACCCGCGCTTGTGCCAGGGAGCCAAAACCCCTCTGCACTCCCACTGCCCTGCAAACCCCCTTGCACACCTACACACACCCCTTACACACCCAGACCCACTGCGAACCCCCTTGCACGCCCCTTACACGCCCAACACCCCCCGACCCGGTGCCCGCAGCTCTGCTGACCCCTCCCGGTGGCACCAAGGAAGGGCCCCGCGCGTGTGCAAGGCGACACGCGTGTGACACACTCACCGCACCCCCCCAGCCTGGTGGGAAATGGAGATTTACAAATAAAAAACCATCAGCGCCAGGCGGGACAGGGCTGGGGGTGAGGCGGCAGCTGGGACACGGATGACACGGGTGGCACAGGTGGCACAGGTGGCACAGGTGGCACAGGTGACACGGGTGACACGGGTGACACAGGTGACACGGGTGGTGCCAGCCTCCAGTCCCCCCCCCCGCGTTCACCACAAGGGACGAACCCATTTTTGTCTCCTTTAATAAAATTGACAGCAAAGTAACAAAAAGGAGGAAACGGCAGCGGGGACTGGGGGGGACAAGGGGCAGGAGGGACACGGGGGGCACAGCCCGCACCCCCCGTGTCCCTGTCCCTTGGGGACACCCCGTGTCACCACCCCTGAGCCCCCCGCAGCGGGTCCCCAGCCACAGCCCCCCACTGGGTTAATTACAGGGTTAATTACAAGGTCGGTTAAGGGCTAATTAAGGGTTAATGACAGGGCGCGGGGTTATTGCTACCTGGGAAGGGGTGACGGGGGACACGAGGGACAGTGAGGGACCCCCACGCTGGTAAGGGGAGATGAGGGTCCCCAAGGGTGAGTTGTGGCCTGGGGGACACGGAGGGGACCCCCCAAACCCCCCCAAACCCCGCAGCCCCCATCCCCAACCCGGGGGGCTGCCCCAGCTCCTGGCAGTGACTCAGCTGTGGGAGGGCTGTGCCCCCCATGGCACCCCACGGCTGCCCCTCCCCAGATTTGGGGGGGACAGAGGGGTCGGGCTGGGGCTGCGGAGAGCCCCCCCCGCCCCCGGCGAGCTCATGGTGAGACACAGCCCCCCGCGCCCCCCGGGTGGGGCTGGGGGGGGCTCGGGGGTCCCTAATAGACCCAGGTGACCGGCACCCACTGCGGCTGCACGCGCAGGTGCTCCATGGCCTCCCGCAGGCGCCCGAAGGTGCGCTCCAGGTCATCGTTGGTCAGGCTCAGGTCGAAGTAGTGCCCGTAGCCGCGCTGGATGCGGCTGCTCTCCTCCACCGTGCGCTGGGCGTCCGCCTCCTGCCGCCCAAAACCCGCCTCAGTTTCCCTGTGACCCCCGGGGATTGTGGGGGACACCCACTGTGTCCTCCTCCCGCCCCCCCAAAACCTGCCTCAGTTTCCCTATGACCCCCGGGGATTGTGGGGGACACCCACCGTGTCCTCCTCCCGCCCCCCAGAGCTGCCTCAGTTTCCCCTCACCGTGAGCTGTTTGGTGCCCTCCTCCCGCCCCCCAGGGCTGCCTCAGTTTCCCCTCACCGTGAGCTGTTTGGTGGCCACGCCGCTCTCCAGGGCCGCCCTGTTCATGGCTCGCAGCCTCTCGGGCGCGGGCGCCTCGATGAACACCACGTAGGGCACGAACTCCGCCGTCCTCAGCACCTTCACGGCCTGCCCGTGGGGACAGCGCTCAGCCCCGCGCCCCGAGGGCCCGGCTGCGGCTGTCGCCGTCCCCCGGCCGTGTCCCCCACCTGCGGGTTCACGTCCAGGATGCACATCTTGCCCGCGTCCACCACGGCGCGGATGGAGTCGATCCTGGTGCCGTAGAGGTTCCCCTCGTACTCGCCGTGCTCCAGGTACCGTCCCGCCTTGATGTCCGCCTCCATCTCGCCCCGCGACACGAAGCGATAGCCCTGCCCGTCCCGCTCGCTCTCCTTCGGCTTCCGCGACGTGTCTGCCCGGGGTGGGGACCGCGGTGACACCGCCCGGCCCCGGGTCCCGGCCGGGAACCGGCACCGAGACCGGCACAGGGACAGGGATGGCAGCGGGGCGGGGACAGCGATGCTGACAGGGGACAGGGATGAGCACGGGGACAGGAATGCTGGCAGCGACAGGGACGCTGGCAGGGACAGCAGGGATGAGCACAGAGGACAAGGACAATGATGGGGCACAGGAGGGGTGACAGGGGACAGGGACGCTCTGGGGACAAGGACAGGGACGATGATGGGGCACAGGGGTGGTGACAGGGGACAGCGACGCTCCGGGGACAGGGGTGGTGCCGGGGGACAGGGACACTCACAGGGGATGGTGGTGACAGGGGACAGGGCCACTCACAGGGGACAGGGGTGGTGCCGGGGGACGGGGACACTCACAGGGGATGGTGGTGACAGGGGACAGGGCCACTCACAGGGGATGGTGGTGCCGTAGCGCGCCTGGTCAGACATGATCAGTTTGTTCTTGAGGCTGCGGCGCCCCACGCCCTGAGCCCCGATCAGCACCAGCGTTTTCCGGCGGAACGGCGGCATCCGCGCCACCTCCTCGTAGATCAGCAGCTCGTGCCGGTCGAACTCTGGGCGAGGGACAGGGCTGGCACCCGTCCCTGGGGACCCCAGGGCACCCCGTCCCAGCGGGTGCCACCGCCGCTTCCCCCGGGGAGCGCCCTGGGACACGCACCGGCGTTCTTCGTCGTCAGGTACATCATCCTCTTCTTCCTCTTCCCGCTGAGGCTGCCACACAGGGCCCCTGTGAGGGCAAGGGGCTGCCTGAGCTGGGGACAGGGACAGACAGGGACAGCACCCTGGCACGGGGACAAGGGGCACGGCAGCTGGCACCTTCTGAGGGGGCAGTGCCACGGGGACATCACCCTGAGAACGGGGACTCCCTGCGGGTCACTGCCGGGGGGACAGGGCCCTGGGGCCACGGGGACATTGTCACGGGGCGCAGGGGACCCGCTCTGTGGGAGGTGGCCCTTCCATCCCGTGTCCCCGTTGTCCCCGTACCTGCCGAGGGCGCCACCTCCCCGTCCCGCTTGACGAACGCCTTGCGCTTCTCCTCCAGCAGCTGGCTGGGCACCAGCCCCGCGCTGCCGCCCTCCACGTGGCACGCCTGGGGACACGGAGCCACGCATGGGGATCCCCGCAGCCCCGCGGGGACCCTCCAAGTTCCACAAGAACCCTCCCCATTTCCAGGGACTCTCCTCAGCCCCAAATCCCGATAGGGACACGCATCCCGAGCTCCAGGAAATCCCATCATTTCCAGGGACTCCCAGCCCATACTAGAACCCTCCCCTGCTCCAGGGATTCCCCCAGTTCCCCAGTAGCCCCCCCAGCTCCAAGGACACCCCCCCCCGAGCTCCAGGGACCCCCTCACTTTACGGGAATTCTCCCACGCACACCCCAAGCCCACAGGGACCCCCAGAACCCCCTCGCCCTCCGTGGCCCAGGATGGGGTCAAAGTGCCACCACCCCCCAGGCCACCCCTCCAGGGCCCCCCTGACCTGCCACCAGTTGGGGTCATCCTGGTTGACGATCTGCAGCAGGTCCCCGGCCATGAACTTGAGCCCGGCCTCCTTGCAGGGGATGAGGCTGTCGGTGGCCGGGTCGTAGTCGAAGTGACACTTGACAAACACCTGGGGACAGGGCGGTCAGCGCGGGGAGGGGTGGGGGACACGCGGGACCCGTGTCACGCTCAGCCACGCGCGTGTGCCCCGCTCGGAGCCCCCCGTGCCCGCCGCAGCCAGGCCCGCGCGGCCCCCGCGCACACGCACAGGGCTCCGGCCGCGGCCGCCGCGCCCCACGCGAGCACCACGGCCGCCCCCAGGCACAGCCCCAGCGCCAGCGACAGGCACAGCAGCGTCCCCAGCGCCGCCAGCGCCGCGCCCGCGATGGCGCACATGGGGACGTGCGGGGACACAGGGCCGTGGGGCAGCGGGACAGCGCGGGGACAGCGCGGGGACAGCGTGGGGACAGCGTGGGAACAGGGAGACAGCCCGCGCGGGGACAGCGTGGGGACAGCGCTGCTTTGTCCCTCGGAGACGGCGGTGGCTGGCACGGGGCGGGGAGGGGCAGCACGGGGCACCCTTTGCCAGCCGGCACCCGGGTCCTGTGCGGGGACGGGGACAGGGCAGGGAGCGCCAGAGCCCGCAGGGAGGGCACCGGGGGCACACGGGGGGACACGGGGGTCCCACCAGCACAGGGGCACGTGGCATGGACAGGGGGACAAGACGAGGATGGGAACAGAGGGCAGGGGGGGCTGTGGGATCAGGGCCCTCGGTGCCCGGCTGGCCCCTGGTCCCTGCGAGCTCCCACTCGCATTCCGCCACAAGAGCA
>JAWWEY010000114.1:790183-801615 GCA_035582745.1 Loriotus luctuosus
TGGTGGGTATGGGAGGGGGCGGGGGAACGGGGGTAACAGGGTTAGGTTGGGATGGGGAAAGCACGGGAATGGGGTGAGGATAGGATGGGGACAGCACAGGAATGGGGTGAGGATGGGATGGGATGGGATGGGGACAGGGTCAGCATGGGGACCAGGTAAGGATGGGATGGGATGGGATCAGGAATGTAGTGGGTTGGGATAGGACAGAAATGGGAGTGGGATGTGGGTTGGGATGGGATGGGATGTGGGCTGGGACAGGATGGGAGCATCTGATGAAGCCAGGCAGATCCCTGGACATCTCTCCCTGTCCCACAAGCACTCTGGGAAGCTGCTGGAGGAGATCCTGGTGTCTGCTCCCCAGACTCCCGCCCACGGGGCCATGGCAAAGCCGCGGGCTCAGGTAACCCCCCCAGCCCACCCCTGCTCGGGCAGATCCCAGTGGGAATCCCCCAGTGGGATGCTGGGCAGGGACGGAGCCCCTGGGGCTCTGTGACCATGATGTCCCTGACCCCAGGTGCTGCCCAGCTCCCCGCTGCCCACCGAGGAGGATTTCGGGAAGGGGCCCTGGCTGGCCATGAAAACAGAGCTGGGGCTGGATGAGAGGGACCCCGGCTGCTTCCTCCACACCTACAGCGTGGTCATGGTGCTCCGCAAGGTGAGGGGGGCCCAGGGTTTGGCTTCCTGCTCTTCCCTCACCCCTCAGAGCTGCTTTTAGGGCTGGGAGGGGGCTGAGCTGGGCACAGACATCCACATCCCTGTGGGTGATGAAGGCTGTAGAATCCTGGAGTATCCCACACTGGAAGGGACCCATGGGGTTCAACTCCCAGCCCTGCCCAAGGTTACCCCAAAATCCCCGTTGTGCTGTGCAGGCAGCCCTGAAGCAACTCCCAAAAAACAAAGTCCCCAGCATGGCTGTGATGATCAAAACCCTGACCAGGAGCAGCGCTGGCGCTGGCGCCGTGTTCTGGGACCCCACAGGTGAGTGTGCCCCCCTGGTACCTGTGCCCCCCTGGTACTTTTGCCCCTATGGTTTTTGTGCCCCCATGGCACCTGTGCCCCCAGGGTTCCTGTGCCCCCAGGGTTCTTGTGCCCTCATGGTACCTGTGCCCCCGTGGTTCCTGTGCCCGGTGGGGCTCTGGCAGTACCTGTGCCCCCGTGGTTCCTGTGCCCAGTGGGGCTCTGGCAGTACCTGTGCCCCCGTGGTTCCTGTGCCCGGTGGGGCTCCAGCCCGTTGCCCCCGGGGCTCAGGGATGCCACCCTCGTTCCCAGGGGAGATGCAGGGCACCGTGCACCGGCTGCTGCTGGAGCAGAGGCAGAGCGAGCTCCGGGCCGGCTCCGTGCTGCTCCTGAGGCAGGTGAGGAGAGCTGGGGGCTCCTTAACCCACCCCAGTGGGGCTGATCCCAGGGGAATGCAGGGTGGTGATACAGCACATCCCCTGTCCCATTCCCCACCCCATTAAACCCTGGAGCTGGTAATAGAAATATTAGGGTAAGGGGATAAGAGGAACCAGTGCACGTGGTACGTCCCTGTTCTCATTCCACCCTGGCACTGCAAATACAGATACAAGAAAAGGATCTACCACAGCTTTGCACCTCGGATTTTTCTCAACTCATGCTAAAATTTCACCCTTCATCCTAAGATTTCCATAAACGGGGCCCTGTAACTTGGGGGGTTTATCCAGGAGCTGGCTCTGCCCTCTCTACAGGTCGGGGTCTTCTCCCCGTCCCACCGCAACCACTACCTCAACGTGACCCCCACCAACCTCCTCAGGATCTTCCCACCCGAGCCCGAGGGCTGCTCCCCCCGGCAGGTGAGTGGGGGGCACTGCTGGGACCCCCAGGGGAGTCTGGGCTGTGGGGACCCCCAAGAGGAAGGGGGAGGGCTGGATAAATCCCCCAATAATTCACCCCCACTGGGTTTTGCAGGTCCCTGCCCAGGCTGAGCCGACCCCAGACCCTCCTGCACAGCCCACCCGGGGTGTCCCTGTTCCTGAGGACTGGGGACAGTCGAGGACAAGTGGACACAGTCAGAGCCAGGATGCAGAGCAGCGTCCTGGGGGCTTCTCCCTGTGCCCACCGAGCTCTGATCCCAGCTGGGAAGAGCCAGTGGGAGCTGATGGTTGTGACATGGGTGAGTCAGACCCACTCTGGGAGGGGAGGGAAAGCTCTCTGTCCTGTGGAAAGCAGGTTCCCAACCTGAACAATTCCACCATCACACAAAACTCACACCTTGCTGTGCCCTGCAGATGACCTGGACGGGCTCCTGGGAGAGCTGCCTGAGGATTTCTTCTCAGCGTCAGCTCAGGTTGACTGTGGCTGAGCCCAGCAGAGGGTGACGGTGCCGAGGAGCAGGTGACACCCCTGCCACCCACCCACCTGCTTCTCCCTCTGCATGTCCGTGGTGTTTGTGGTGGAGCTGAGAGCTGGGGAGGCCCGGGGGGAAGTGCCCTCAGCCCTGTCCCCAATCCCGGGGCACACGGGCCCCTCTCACTCCCAAACCTGCATTAAAGGGCTGTTTTGTTTCTGCATCACCTGTGTCCTCGTGTGTCACCCCTCTGTTCCTTCTCTGGGTGGGGGGAGCCGTTCCCCAGGGTCTCACAGCCCCACAGGACTGGGGGGTCCCCAGATCCCTGCCCATGGGACATCCCCACCTCGCACCCACCAACAGGTTAAACTGCCCCGCACCCCGTGACTCTGTTTACCGCCAGGAGCTATTTATAGGGCCCTGGCTCTGGGATTTGATTCCACATCCGTGTGTGGGGCACAGCCCTATTTATAACCCCCCCCAGGCTCAGGGCACCGCTCGCTGTCCCCGGAGCCTCCCCTGCCCTCCGGGGCTCCCATGGCGCACGAGTCGTTCGCCTTCAGCCCCTCGGCGCTGCGCTCGCTGCGGCTGCAGCGGGAGCTGCTGGAGCGGGACGATCGGCGCCGGGCGCTGGCCCGGGGCTGCACCGAGCGCCGCCTCCTGCCCGGGACCCCCCCGAGCCCCCCCCGGCGGCGCCAGTTCTGCCGCGACCCCGCCGTGCACAACGCGCTTTATGCCGGGGACCTGCGCCGCGTCCAGAGCATCTTCAGGGACGAGGCCACCGCCAATGTGGTGCTGGAGACGGTCAGCGAGGAGCTGGTGTGGTCACCGGAGCAGGGTACGGGGCTGAGGGTCCTTCCTTTCTCCTCCCTTCTCCCTTCCCTCCCGTTCCCCTGAAAAACAGCTGGGGGGCCAGGAAAGGGGCGCAACTCCAGGTGGGCAGGGAGGAACAGGACCAGTTGCTCTGCTTTGTGGGGTAGTGGGGGGCCTGGGGCAGGATGGGTGCACAGGGCAGCCCCATGGTGCCCCCCTGCTGCCCCCACTCTGTGTGAGTGGGTGCGGGTGAGGGGGGATCCAGCTGCTCTCCGGCAGCCCCCACTGACCCTCGCAGGGCTGTGGGTGGGTGGATGTGGGTCAGGGGGGTCCAGCTGCTCTCTGGCAGCCCCCGCTGACCCCGCAGGGCTGTGGGTGCTGAGCCCCCGCCGCCAGCACACCTCCGCCCTGCGCATCGCCGCCGCCCGCGGCTACGAGGACTGTGCCCGGCACCTGCTGCTGCGGGGCGCGGCCGTGGACGCCGTGGTGGGGGGCAGAGCCCCCCTGCACGACAGCGCCGCCGCCCCCCACCCCAACTGCGCCCGCCTGCTCCTGGCCTTCGGCGCCGACCCCAACGTGCTGAGCGCCGACGGCTCGGCCCCGCTACACCTCTGCACCACGCCCCACAGCCTCAGGTACGGCCTCACCTGCGGGAGGGGTCCGGCCAGGTTGGGGCTCATCTGCATGAGAGGCCCCGCCCGTGAAATCGTCGCTCCTGCCCCACCCACCTAATCTGGGAGCCAGGGGACTGTGGGGTGTCCTGGGAGGGTCCCTGGGGTGTCCTATGGGTGACAGGGCTCTCCAGGGTGTCCCTAGGGGTGTCCCTGGGGGTGTCCCATGGGTGACAGGCCTCTCCAGTATGTCCTGAGGCTGTCCCTAGGGATGTCCCGTGGGAACCATGGCATGTCCTGGTTGTGTCCCATGGGTGCCAAAGCGTCCCCTCGCCCCTTCCACCCTTTCTCCAGGTGCGCGGAGCTGCTGCTGGCGCACGGCGCGCAGGTGAACCTGGGCACCCGTGACCGGCAGGTGACGGCCCTGCACGTGGCGGCGCGCCAGGGGCTGGTGGCCCACGTGGAGCTGTACCTGCACCACGGCGCCGACCCCTCCCTGCGCACCCACCAGGGCGAGACCGCCCTGAACGCGGCGGCGGCGGCGGCCGAGCGCCCCGAGGACGCCGAGCGCTTCCTGCGCGTGGCCGAGCGGCTGCTGGCGGCCGGCGCCGAGCCCGGGGCCGCGGGGCGCAAGGGCCACACGCCGCTGCACAACGCCTGTGCCAACGGGCACCCCGCCATGGCCCGGCTGCTGCTGCACCACGGCGCCGACGCCACCGTCCCCAACGGCGCCGGGGACACCCCCATGGACTGCGCCCTGCGCGCCGTGCGCGAGTACCGCCAGCAGCGCCCCGAGGAGACCCTCGCCCTGCTGCTGGACCACGGAGCCCTCCCCGCGCACCCCAAGGTGGGCCAGGGGGTGACGGGGGGCACGGGGAGGTGGCGGTGGTGGTGTCACACCCTGGTGACACGGCTCTGCTGGCAGATGCTCAGGCTGTGCTGCCAGCACCCGCCGGCGCTCGAGGTGATGCTCAACGCCTACGACCACGTGCCCCCCGCCGACAGCTGGGTCGAGGCCGTACCGCCCGAGCTCTGGGAGGTAATGGGGTGTCCTGGGGTGTCCCCGTGTCCCCACCCAGCCCACTGAGCCCCTGTTCCCCCCGCAGGAGCACCAGGAGTTCTATGCCTCGGCCGTGCACATGGCGGGACGGCCGCGGCGGCTGCAGCACCTGGCACGTGTGGCCATCCGGCGTCACCTGGGCGCCCGCTGCCGCGCTGCCGTCCCCAGGCTGGCACTGCCACCCCCACTGCGCCGCTACCTCCAGCTGCCCATCGAGGGTCTCATCTCCTGAGGGCGCTCCGTGTGTCCCCACTGGTGTCCCCTCCATGTCCCCTTGCTCCCTGTGCCCTGGTGTGAATAAAGGACGTGGCAGAGGTGGCCCTTGAGGCGTCTTTGTCCCTGTGGGACCAGGGTGGGCGATGGCTGCTGCTGTGGGGACAGGGGACTGCGGGGACAGGAGATGAGGGGGGTCAGGGGACTGTGGGGACAGGGGACTGTGGGGACAGGGGACGATGGGGGACAGAACCAGTGGGTCACAGGTGGCAGGGAAGGGACAGACGGGCCCTGGACAATGTGGGGACCGTGGAGGGGGTGACAGCGCGGCCGGGGGGGTCCGGTCCCGGTCAGGCCCCGTGAGGGGCGGGGGGTTTCAGCCCCGGGGGTTCCCACGGTGCTCCCGAGGCCCCGCCCCGCCGCGGCCGTGACTCCGCCCCAACTGACACCGCCTCCCGTCACAGTCCCGCCCACTCACAGCCACGCCCACTTTGGGGAGAGTACAATTCGCTCCGCCTTTATTGGGCACGCCCACTGGGCGCGGCCGTGACGTAGCCCCGCGCGCCCACGGCCCCGTCCCGCCCCCTGGCGGCGGCGCGCTGTGACGTGGCACTTCCGGCGCGGGCGGCGGCGGCGGGAGGCGGTGAGTGGGGGGGGGGGGGGGGCCCCGGGACCCTCGGGGATGGCGGGGACACCCCGGGACCGACAGGGACACACCGACACCCCCCGGATGGCCGGGCATGGCAGGGACCCACCGGCACCCCCGGCATACGCGGGGACCGGTAGGGTCACACCGGGATCCCCGGGGACGGGCAGGGACATCCCCGGTTCCTCCCGCCCCGCCGTGCCCGGGCCGCGCTGACCGCATCGCTCTGCTCCGTGCAGGTCGGGGATGGCCTGACCGTGCCCCGCTGGGTACCGAGGGGCTGCGGGACCCCCGGGACCCTCCGCCGGGCCCGGTGAGGTGAGCGCAGCGCTGCCGCTTCGGCGTCTCGGGAGCGAGGAGGAAAACCCGCAGCGAGGAGCTCCCGTCCCTGCGGTCTCCGGGCACCGGGAGCAGCCCGAAGGCGGCACCGGGGCCGCCCCGCTCGGTCACACCGGGCACCGCTCGGTGCAGGCAGGGGTCGCGGAGATGGAGCCCCCGGCCGCCCCGCTCATCCCGGGCGTTGGGGACGAGGTGACGCTGGTGGCCGGGGTGGCCGTGCTGGCGCTGGCGCTGGTGCTGGCCTGGCTGTCCACGTACGTGGCCGAGGGCAGCGGGCAGCTCCTGGGCACCGGGGACGCGGCCGTCATCCGCCTCGGGCCCCTCCCGCCCTACGCGGGAACCGCGGGGGCGGCCGAGGCCCCGGAGCCCCCCGGGAGCCCCGAGAGCGCGGAGGAGAAAGCGGAGGAGGAAGGGGAGGCGGCGGCGCGGACGGACAGCGGGAGTGGACCCGGTGCCGGCCGGGAGCAGCTGCCGGACGCCGAGCCCGGAGCCCCCGGGGCAGGGGATGCGTGTCCCGGCCTCATCAAGATCCGCCTCAAGTTCCTCAACGACACCGAGGAGGTGGCGGTGGCCCGGCCCGAGGACACCGTGGGGATTCTCAAGAGGTGAGGCCCGGGTGCGCAGCCCCCCCGGTGCAAAGAGCCCCCTCCCTGCCACGGACCGGGGGAGGGCTCTGATCCCTCCCGCCGTGCCGAAAATACCCCGTGGGCTTGAAAACGGCGAGTTTGAAAGAGGCGGCGGTGGCGCGGTGGCAGTGCCACGGCTGTCCCCTCCCCGTTACACACTGGGGGGGTTCCCAGCCCGGGTGGGGATCCCTGAGCCCGTCTCTGCCGCCTCCAACCCTCCCTCGTCCCGCAGCAAGTACTTCCCGGGCCAGGAGAGCCAGATGAAGCTCATCTACCGCGGGCAGCTGCTGCAGGACCAGGCGCGGACGCTGCGCTCGCTGCGCATCACCGACAACTGTGTCATCCACTGCCACCGCTCCCGGGGGCCCGGCGCGGCCGCCCCCGCCCTGCCCGAGCCCGGCCCCGCCGTTCCCGCGGCCCCGGCGCTGCCGCTGGGCGGGGGGACGCTCATGGTGCCCACGGTGATGGTGGTGCTGGCGCTGGGCTGGTATTTCCGCATCAACTACCGGCAGCTCTTCACGGCGCCGGCCACCGTGTCCCTGATCGGTGTCACCGTGCTCGTCACCTTCCTGGCCTTCGGCGTGTACGGACAGGCGGGCTGAGGGGGAAGGAGCGGGGCGGGCACCGCGGTGTCGCTGTGCCCGCTCGCTGACCGGAGCCAGCACGGTGGCAGCTCTGTGTACATCCCAGCCTTGCTGCCGGACTTTGCCCCCCAAAAAGGGGCTGTGCCCCCCCTCAAACCCCACTGCCCCCTCCCCAGCCCCAGCAGTGAGGGGGAGTGGGACAGCACCGGAACGGGCCGTGACTTCTTCCCGAGGACTTTTTAATGCAAATAAAGGGTGTCAAGTCACCCCAGTGGTTGCCTTCCTGCCCTAGGGCTGCTCTCTCCTACCCACCCACACTACTGGGAGATATGAAAACAAATCCGGCCCCACCCGTGGTGAATGGAGTGGGGGGGTAAAGGCCCTGTTTAATTAACGAGCTGTAATTAATGCCAGGGATACCAAGTCAAGATGCAGTTTTATTTACAGGGGCAGCCACAACCCACTCACGGGACACACAGACCTCACAAGGGCTCAGTTCCCCTGCGGGGGGACACGCAGAAACACCAGGGGGGGGGTGAGGACACCGACCTGGGGGGGTCACAGGGGATGCTCTGAGCCCCCCCAGCCCCACTGCACCCCTTGGACCCCAAATTGCAGCGCCTCTCCTGCAGGGGAGGGGGCTCAGGCTGCCTCCCCCCCACAGCCCCAGCTCGCCGTGCCCCCCCCAGGCAGTTTGGGGGGGTCCCCCCGTGTTTTTGGGTGCCCACAGCCCCGTGCTCAGGCCCCGGGGCACGCGAAGGCCAGCTTGGCATGCTCCGGTGGTCAGACCTGCCCAGCCCCAAAGCTGCACCAGGAGGGGGCACACGGGGGTCCCCATGCAGGGGGGGCTGCAGCGTTCTGAGGTGCCCAGGGCTCTGCAGGACCCCCCCCCCAGCCCAGCCTTTAGCAGCAGTTTGAAAACAATAGTGAATCCAGAGTCAGAGCACCATAATGTGTGAGTCCCAGCGAGGGGACGAGCCAGGGCACCGGGCTGGGGGGACAGACAGAGCCCCACAATGGGGACATACGGCCAGATGGGGGTCAGACAGCCACGGGGGGGACAGCAGAGGGGATGGAGCCAACCCTGTCCCCAGCACAGCCCCTGTGATGGAGAAAAGCTGCGGGGAGGGGATCCCAGGGCAGGGGGTGAGCTGGATCCAGCCAGAGGGACCTGTCCCCCCCCGGCCCGCACAGCGGGGTGCTGGTCCCGGCCCCCCCAAACAAAAGCAGAGCCTGTGGGGGTGCAAACAGCCGCCAGAGCTGTGGGGGTCCCCGCTGACCCCCCGAGTGCAGCAGCAGGTCCCCAGGTATGTGTGGAGGGCACGCAGAGCTGCCCTGGGGACACCAGGAGTGGGGGGCTCTGCATTGAAGCTGGGCTGGGCTTCCCCCCAGTTCTGCTCCATTCCCAGCTCCACCCCGGACGTCCCTGCCAGGCTGGGGTCCCCCTCCCCAAACAGTTTGGCACAGGGATGGTCACAGCAGCTCCCCCCACCCCCAGTCCCACCCCCGAACAGCCCCAAACATGAAGGATGCAGCATGCAGCCCCCTGTGACCCCCTGTGTGGGCACTGCCAGGCCCTCGAGACCCCCAAGAGCCGAATGCAGGCACAGCTGAACAGATCTGGGGGTGAGAGGGTCCTCCCTTGTCCTCTGAGTGGGAAAGGCCCCTCCAGTGTGACCCCCGCTCCTGAGCCAGCCCGACCGGCGAGTGCCAGCCCAGGGCAGGGGCTCACCCCAAAACCCCAGGGCAGGGGGGATTCACGACCCCCTGACCCAGGCCCAGCCCTGCTCAGGATGTCCAGGTGCCCCCCACCCCACTGGGGTGAGTGAGGAGCGGGTGTGGGGGGGCACAGCTGGCTTTGGGGGTGCTGGGAGGGAGGGAAGGGGGGGCTGTACCCCCATGTCTGAGGGTGACCCCTGACAGGAGCCCCAGGTACAAAAACTGTCACAGAATAAATAGAGGCACCGGGGCAGGGGGGAGGAAGGGGGGCACTAACGGGGGCTCCCCAAATCCAGCCCCACTCCAGCGACAGCTGAGTCCTCTGTGCCCCAGTACCCACGTTGTGTCTGGGGGCTGTCCTGGCCCCTGTCCGTCCCTCTGTCCGTCCTGCCCCTCCCCAGCTCGGCGGGGCTCAGTTGTTGATGTCGTCGTAGATGCTGGGGGTGTGGGGGGCGGGGGGCTTGGGCTTCTTCTTCTTGCTGGAGCCGAGCCCTGGGGCGCCGCTCACCAGCCCCAGGTGAGGCTTCTTCTTCTTGGTCTTGCGGGACTCGGAGTTGTTTGTACCTAGGGAGGGGAGGAAGGGAAGAAATGGGGGTGTCAGAGACGAGATGAGCCCCAAAACAGAGTGGAAGATGCCCAACTCTTGTCAACACCCAAGAGAATGTACCCCAAAACGTTTCTGCTCTTCCCAAGTGGGGGACAAGGTGCTCCAGGCTTTGGAGCCATGGTCTGTTCAACCCCTCTTGTACTGGAGACATGCCAGAACTGCCACTTTTGTCCCCACAGAGGGACCTCTGCCCCAGGATTGCCCCTCAGAGGGGTCTGTGCCCCAGGATTTGCCCCTCAGAGGGGTCTGTGCCCCAGGATTTGCCCCCAGCCCCTGGACACTCACTGGCTTTGGAGGAGGCCGAGTCGGAGGGGGAGATGTCGGAGGAGCCGTCCCACTGCAGGCGGCTCATCAGGGCCTGGCTCTCGGCCACCTCGAAGCTGTCGTTCTCCACGCCGCCCTCGGCCTCGGGCAGGGACC
The DNA here is from genome assembly GCA_035582745.1 of Loriotus luctuosus. Classification (NCBI taxonomy): domain Eukaryota; kingdom Metazoa; phylum Chordata; class Aves; order Passeriformes; family Thraupidae; genus Loriotus; species Loriotus luctuosus. Next base: position 800,127 of record JAWWEY010000114.1, read on the forward strand.
TGGGCACAGGTGTTACACAGGGCACGTGGGGACAGAGCCCCCCCAAATGCCAGGGAGATGCCCAGGGGCAGGGACCTGGGCACAGGTGTTACAGAGGGCACGTGGGGACAAAGCCCCCCCAAATGCCAGGGGAATGCCCAGGGGCAGGGACCTGGGCACAGGTGTTACAGAGGGCACGTGGGGACAAAGCCCCCCCAGATGCCAGGGGGACGCCCAGAGGCTCAGCCCAGCCCTCACCACCCTGCTGGGCTGTAAATCCCAACCCCAGCCCTGGGTTCCCATCCCCTGCAGGCCTCCCCAGGGCTGTCCCTGTTCCCAGCCCCACATGAGCACCCCATGCAGCCCCCCCAGTCCCTTTCCACAGGGACCCCAGGAGCTCGGGGACCCCGATGTGCAGCCACTTACGCCGAGGGCCCCAGGAGGTAAACCCGGACTGCCCTGCGCTGCTCATCCGTGTGCTGGGGACACCGCAGGGACCTGGGGGTGAGACACGGTGCTGAGCTGGGCCTTCCCCCCTCCCATGGCATCTGGGCAGGCTGGGGACCCTGGGCAAGCCCCCCAGAGCGAGCAGGGCAAGGCCAGGCCGCCCTCACCTGGTGCACATCTTCTTGGTGTGTTCGGAGATGACCCCGCATTGCTGGGGAGGGAAGGGACAGGTGAGTTTGGGGGGGACAGGTGAGTGACCCCTGGGCTGTGCTGCACCACCACAGGCTCCCAGTGCTGAGTCCCAGACAAAGCAGCCATCACCCCACAATCGGGACCTGCTGCACATCCCCGTTCCCAGCCTGGAAACCAGCTCCAGTGGCATGGAGCCCAGCTGGGAGAGACCCCCGGTGTCCATCCCCTGTGGTGCCCCCCTGTCCAGCTGGGACCCCCCCATCCCCTCACCGTGGTGAGCAGCGTCCGCAGCTCCTCGGGGCCCAGCGTCTCGTAGTTGATGCCAGCTGAGTTGCTGTACTGGGGGGGCAGACAGCAGGCTCAGGCCTGGGGGGACCCTCCTGGGGGGCACCACGGCCCCTGGGGAGGCAGAGCAGGGACTGGCAGCCATCTCCCCCCATCCCAGGCTCACCTTGAAGGGATCGGGGTTCCCGCCGATCTCGCCTGGGGGGGAGGAAAGGTGAGGGGGGGGTCCTGCCCCCAGCCTGGCCCTGCCCGGGACCCCCAGGGCCCCCTCCCACAGCCAGGGAGAGCCCCGCCTCCCCACAAGCCCCACCCATTGCAGCTGCCCCACCCACCCCAAATACCCCACCCCTACACGTGCCCAGCCCCTGCAAGCCCCGCCCCAAAGGTGTAAGGCCCCGCCCCATTTTAGCCCCGCCCCAAAGGTGTGAGCCCCGCCCCCTTTTTAGCCCCACCCCCTCACCATTTTTGTGTTTCAGGGACTTGGACCTGCGGGGCGAGTTGGGGTTCTGCAACGAGAGGGGGGTGTTGGGGGTGTCCTGTGTCCTCCCCGCGCCCCCCACCCGTCCCAGCACCCCGCACCATATAC
>JAWWEY010000114.1:811801-822664 GCA_035582745.1 Loriotus luctuosus
ATGGAGGAGGAATACAGGGATGGTGATGGAGAAGGAATAGAGGGATGGTGATGGAGATGGAGGAGGAACAGAGGGATGGTGATGGAGATGGAGGAGGAACACAGGGATGGTGATGGAGATGGAGGAGGAATACAGCGAAGGTGATGGAGAAGGAATAGAGGGATGGTACCCACCTTCTTCTTCTCGGAGAGGTCGTTCCACATGCGGGCCAGGAGCCGGGTCAGCTCGCTCTCCGACAGCTCCGGCCGCTCCTCCTGCAGCTGCTTCCGCTTCTCCTCCGAGAAGATGAACATGGCTGAGATGGGCCTCTTGGGCTTCTCTGAGCTGGCCTGAGGGGGCACACGGGGCTGTAAGGGGGCAAGCCCATGCAGGGACCACAGCCCTCAAAGCCCCTTGAGATGCACAACCCCACCCCAAGGCTCAGGCAGGTGCTGCCCCCACCTTGCCGGTCTCTGGTGAGGATTTTTTGGATGCAGGACTCGTCGCCCCTTTCCGGTTGCTGCCCAGCATCTTCTCCTCACCCAGCACCCGCTGCTGCTCCTCCTCAGGCAGGCTCTGGGTGGCACAGGAGGAGAGACATCGTTAGACAGCCCAATGCTAACGAGGCCTTGAGGCAATGGGGGAGTAGGGACTCTAGGGAAGGGAAATTCATGCACTTGGGTGTCCTGATCCACATCCTGTCCCAGTCAGGACCAGCATCTGGAACTGCACATGTACAGACTGGGGTTCCCATGCTGTCACCCCCTATCTGGGCAGTGTCCCTCTCCCCCAGCTCAGCCATTTCTCAGTGAAAGCAGGTGGGCAGGTGCCTGGATCCGGGCACACCCCTGGGTTTTCCACCCCGTGGCCCTGCAGCCGCAGCCAGGCTGTGTCACATCCGCCCGGGGACGGGGACCATGCTGGGGTGGCCTCGGTGCAGCTCCCCCGCCCACGAGGGAAGGAAGTGAAAGGCTGCACAGCCACAGCCACTGAACAGCCTCCTCCCCAGCTCCAGTCCTCTGCTCACCCCAGCTGGGGGCCCACCCTCACCTCCCAGTGCCCAACTGGAAGACACTGGGTCAGGCATTAGGACAGACAGAAGGACAAGGCTATGTGCAACCACTTGCACAGCACCCATAGCTGGGCCCAGACATGTTTTAGGGGTGCAGAGAGGGCAGCTCCCCATTTAAGTCATCCCAGTTCCTGGGCAGAGTTCCCCATTCCCAGATTTGGGATCTCCAGCACCTGATGGCTGAGCACCCCCTCATCACTCACCTCCAGGAAGCGGAGCAGCTCGATCTCATAATCTTTCTTTTTCTGGAAGGAGATGGACACGTGTGGTTACACAGAGATCCTTCACTCCATCCCTGCCCCTTGCAGCCCCTGACCCAGCCCCATCCCTTGGCAACAGCACCCTCCACCTGGACCATGTGTTTGTCCCACACAGGAGACAGGATCCAGGGAGGTGACCGAGGACCTCAGGAGAATTGATGATGCAGACCAACACAGGACTGAGGAAAGGTGAGGGCTTTGTTTCCAGGGATATTTGCAGCCCAGACTCTGCACTGGTGCCCACCTGCCTCTTCTCTACCTGTCCATCCTCAGCCACTCACCTGGTCACACTTTTTGTGGTAGGCGTCCTTTTCCTTCTGGGAGAGCAGCTTCCACTGCTGGCTGCACAGCACCATCCGCTCCGTGCTGGGCACGTCTTTCATGTTGGCCATCAGCTCTGCACAGTACAGGGAGTAGCTATTCCTGAAAAACCCACAGAGGGACCCAGTGTTAGGGAAAACTCCCCTGTGTGCAGCTGGAACCCCCCAGCTAGGTTGCACCAGGCAAGGAAGCAAAGTGCCTGTGGTTTAGGGCAGCTGAGTGCTGGATCACCCCCTAAAAGCCAGAGTATCACTGTAAACCTTGCTCAGATTCTCCCCAAAATGTTTATTTGATGTGTATTTAAGGACTGCTTTAAAGGGATCATCTTTAAGTCTGGAAAAGCCCTCTAAGATCATTAATCCAACCATGAACTAACACTGCAAGCCCACCACTAAACCATGTCCTCAAGTGCCACATCCACACTTTTTGAACACTTCCAGGGATGGTCACCATCCACTGCCCTGGGCAGCCTGCTCCCAGGCTTGACTGTGAAAAATGTGTCCTATAAATCTCATCTAACCCCTCCATGTCTGTGATCCCAGAAGTTATCTGGGCTCTCCAAGCCCAGCAGAGTCCAGTTTCCTCTCTGACAAGAACCAGCATCCCCGCAGGCTCCAGGAGGGACAGGACTCACGGGGGAGGCTTCGTGGGTCGTCCGTCGAACTTGTCCTTGAGCTGCCTCTCGGCCTTGGTGAGGGTGGAGCGGGTGATTCCCTCCTCGCTGATGTTCAGCTCCGGGTGCTTCTGGATGTAATCCCGCATGATCTCCTGTGGGAACGGAGAGCGGTCAGAGGGGCTGCCACCCCCGCCTGCTGGGCACGGAGGAGGAGGAGAGAGAAGCCAACCATTGCCCTAATCCTGTGCCCTGGGATGCTGCTGCCTGCCCCGCACACGGCTGGAGAGGCAGGGCTCACACTCACTAGGGACCTGCCAGGACCTGCCTGATCCCCACGCTGGCTATCGGGAGAGGCCCCGCAGGGCTGGGATGCAGAGAGGCTCGGAGTGAATGTCGGGACCAGTGTGGAGGGGACCGGGTGAGGCTGCTCCCTACCTCGTACTCCTTCCGCTGTTCCAGGGCCTTATGAATCCATTTCAGCCTCTTTTTATCCGAGAGTTGAGACCACTGCTTGCCCAGCGACTCTTTCACCTCCTTCGTGGTGGCCTGAAAACCCAAAGCCAGAGGTGAGGGCAGAGGGGTAAAATCCAAAAAAAAAAGAGGGATGAAAAAATATGAAAAAATGGCAAAAAAAATGGCGTGGCCTGCTGGGGCCTTACAGCAGCCAGCATGGGGTGGCTGGGAGCCGTGGGGCTGTGTGGGAGTGGGGGGCATGGCCAGAGGTGGATGTCTGTGCTGGAATCCTTTCCTTTTCCTGCCCTGACTCAGGCTGTGGTCACCCCTTCCTGGCAAAAAGTGGGGGCTGGATCCCTGAGCCTCTTCCAGGTGTGCAGAGCCCCTCCTTACCTGGGTCCAGGCTCCGGGAGCTCCTAGCGGTGTCCTCCATCCCGACCCCCTGAAATGCTTCTCTCCCTTCCCCCTCCTGCCCCCAGCAGCGGGGTCCAGGACCCCCCAGCACTCACACTCGCACTCACTCCCACCCACCGTACTCACATCTGGACGCACTTTCAAGTAGATCTTCTTCTCGTGGTTGTACCACAGCTGCTGGGGGGTCTTGGGTTTCTCGGGGACGTCGGATTTCTTGGCGTTCTGGATGAGATCCGGGTGGTCTTCCCTTCAGCAGGCAGGGAGGTGGGGAAGGGAGAGTGTCAGGGAGGTGGCAGTGGCAAGGAGAGCACCCCTAAACCTCACTGCAGGGCAGAGCCTCCATGGGCTCAGGTACTGGGGAGTCCCCAAAAAGAGCAGGAGGGTTTTAGGAGAGATTTAAGTTTGTCCCTCCTTGGGGAGCGTTGGCTACAGCCATGCCTGGGCTCGGCTGCAGCCCTGAAGCAGCAGCAGGTCATTGGGAATGCCAGGATCCACCTGGATCACAGCAATCACGTCCAAGGGGAAGGTCTGGAGTGACTGGGGGGACATTTCAGCTTTTATCAGTGCTGTCCCCACCTCGCAGACCCTGACCCCCAGAGCATGGCTGGTCCCTCATCCAGTCTCCCAGCTGGACGGTTGCTCTCAGACACCTTTTCCTTGCTCTCTTTTTGCTGAGTTCTCCCTTCTCTTCAAGCCAAAAGCCCATCAGTGGGCTCTATGAGCTATGCACAGGAGGGGAATCTGGATCTGCCTGGAAGGGCTTGGGGAAATATTGGGGGGGGGCTGCCTGCTCACCTGAACCTCGCCAAGTTCCTCTCAAACTCCTGCTTCTCTCGCTGGAAGTCCTGGATATATTTCATCTGGGGACACAAAGCCACCAGAGGTGGAGAGGGACGTCAGCACCAGGGAAGAGGCAGGAAGATACATCCCTGTCCACCTGGCTGGGCATCCCACCAGCCCAAGAGGGTAGAATGGTCCTGCAGAGGGTTTCCAGCCTGCCTGAGACTCAGCAGCTGGACCTCTACCCTCTCTGTGTATCCCAGCAGCCCTGGGAAAGGGCACAGCAGGACCTTGTGCCCTGGACTTCTGGATACCCCAGAGTTAAAGCTGGGCACCCTCCAAAGCTCTGGTATCTCCAGGTGGGCAGATCTCTGCTCCCAGCCTCTCCCAGAGCCTGTCCCTGTGTCCCTCACCCGGACAGGGTGGCACAGTGGGGTGTGTGCCTTAACCCCTTTAAACACAGATCCACCCAGTGGCAAAGCCACCATCCAGGTCCGTCAGGAAGAGATGGACCAACGGACAGATCCAACCAGCCTCCACCCCAGGGATCCTGGGAACCAGGACAGGAAAAGCCAAGGAAGTCTTACAGGTCTGACAGGACTAAAGGAACACCTGGCTTCTCCTGTCAAGAGCTGCATTAAACCCTCGCCAGGCAGAGCTTGAGCTCTGCTGGTTTTACTGGAAGAGCTGAGCAGAGCCCAGCACAGAGAGGCCCATGGTAGGAAGGGGCTTGCTGACCTCACCCTCATCCCCCCCATACCTTTTTCTTCTCGGGAAGCTCCTTGTATTTTTTGGACAGGATCTTGGTGAGATCCAGGTTGCTCATTTCGGGGTGAAGCTTGGCGTATTTGGCTCGCTTCTCCATGAAGAAGCGGAAATAGGGAGTCAGGGGCTTCTTGGGGAAGTCGGGGTGTTTCTGGGGAGACAGCAGAGTGGAGGACACTGAGCATGGAGCTGGCAGTGGGGCACAGCCTAACCCATGGCTCCCCAGACCTGGGGGCTGCCTCCATCCAGCCCTGCTGGTGATCCAGGCACAGCAGGCAAGGAGGGGGAAACTGCTGGGAACAAGGTCTCCCCAAGAAACTACAGCATCCCATGGCTGGGAACCTTGGGAGGAGCCTCCAGCCATCCAGAGCTGTCGGCACAGAGCAAGAAGGGACACTGGGGCAGGAGGAAGGGATGGGACCCAGCTCCCAGGGATGGACCACTGGCTGCCCCAGGGCCACCCAGCTGAAAGCACCCAGCAGGCCAGGAATAGGACAGCAGCTCCTGGCTCCTCTGGAGCTAAACTTGGATGCAGGCTGCCAGCAGTACAGCCAGCCATATTAAATGTACACCCAGGAGTTGGCCCAGGCCCAGAGCCACGGCCTCCGGAGCCTTGGGCAGCCGGACACCAGGATTAGGGGCACTGAGGTGCCTGCAGGGGCTCCCACGGTGGAGCCACATGGATCTGAGGTGCCATAGGGATAACAGGACCACATCCTGGGGAAGTGTGGGGTCACCCTTTAGGGACTGAGACTAATTCCTGCCCAATACCTTGAGCTTTTTGCCTTTGTAAGGATTCTTCACATGCTCTTCAGCATCCATAATGAGCTCTGTGAGGGTCCGGAATTTCCTCACCTGTGCAGGAAATGAAGACACAAAGATATGAATAGGGGACAGGGCAGATCTCCAGCATAGCAGGAGGCCACTGGGTTTTGTAATGCCACCCCAAAAATGACTGATCCCAGCCCCTCTGAGGGGGTCACAATGCTGACAGCAGCAGGATGGTGCAAGCACCAAGGGCCGAGGGCTCTGGGCACTCAATCTGGACAATACCAACAGCCCAGGGAACGTCAGTAGGACACACAGACCCTGCCACAATGCCCCCAGGAAGCCCCATGAGGTCTCAATTACCTCATTAGAGATCTCCATCCACTTCATCTTGCACATCTCCCCTGAGAAGTCCTTGAAAGCCACTTTTTCCCAGTCCAGGTGAGACTCGGTGGTTTTGAACTTGCTCCCGTCGTTGGAGGGCAGGTTATTCTTCATGCACTCCAGGAGGGTTAGCATGTCCTCCTGTGACCAGCGGTCTGAGCAGTGAGAAACAGGATCAGCCAGGGGCAGGAAGCCTTTTCCCTTCCCTTCCCTTCCCTTCCCTTCCCTTCCCTTCCCAGCAGGACACCAGGACTACAGCTCCCGGCGTGCCGCTCCGGACCGCACGCCAGGACACGTAATCTCCACATGCTGCCTCTCGAGATTAAAGATCAAAGGGACGTGGCTGTTTCCATCACCCTCGAGCAACTCTCTACGGGCCAAAACAATCTGGGCAAAGCTAGAAATTCCACTCGGTGCAAACCAGAGAGACTCGCTCATCCCAGAGAACCATCAGATAAGGGATGGCTCTGCTGCACGGGAGCAGAGGGCTATTTCCTACCCCTGCGGAGTGACATGGGAGCAATGAGCTCTCCAGCCAAGCAGGAAGCTGGGAAACCCACTTTCTAAGTGCATGTGTCCAGAGCAACTGGAAAACCTCAGCGTTGCTTTTTCTGCACCTTGGAGAGCTTTGTGATCACCTGGGCCCAGCTCCACGGTGACCTCTACCAAGGTCAAAGCTCCCAGATCACAAAGTGAGGTGGGGCAGAGCCCAGCACAGACCCCCTGTCTCACAGAGAGGTCCCTGACACTGCAGGGTGATGTTCATATCACCCCAACATCCCCCAAACTGCTGGGAGGAGTATCCCCAGCTCCCATAGGAACGTGCTACTGGAATGGTGGGATGGGCACGTGGCAAAGCCAGAGAGCCTGGAGCAGCCTGGAGGCCAGGACAGGCAGCAGCACCGTGCTGGGACAGGCAGCAGGCAGGATATCCCAGCCCTGAACACCTCATCCTGCCCCAACCTTGGGGCTGCTTCCTTGCCAGGGGAATTCCTCCCTGCTCTGAGCTTCCAGGCCAGCAGGAGAGCACAGCCCAGGGTGCTCTGCAAACATGGGTGGCCCTGGGGAATGCAGCGTGGCCTGGGAGCAGAAGGAAAATTCCCTGGGGATGGGCTGGAGGAGGAGCAGAGCCCGGAGCCACCCGCCCACACAGCCCCGGCTGCCTCAGCCCGGGATGGGCACCCGGGATTCCCACAGGCAGGACTGGCTCACCACGGCATTCCCTGCCTCGCACCTCTGCCAGGGGAAGGCTGAGGTGTTTGGAGCTGCCTACGGGACATGGAGCCCCCCAGAGATGGGGACAGGGTGGCTTGTCATGGATCTGAGTGGAGCATCTCTCCCTCGATCCCCAGGAATGAAACCAAGCTCTCAGAAATATCCAGCTGCCCAGATTTCTCCAGCTGCAGCTCTCCTTCCACTCAAGACTCAGCATGAGGAAAACCACCTCCACCTCCTGCCCCTGCAGGGGTCTGGGGAAGGACAATTCCCCTGGATTCCCAAATCCAAGCAAGGGATGTTAAAGGACACACAGGACCTGGTGAAGGGAGCATAGCCAGGACATGACCCCCCTCATCCCATTTCCCCTCCTGGACCTGCCTGGTTGGAGGCCAAGGCAGGAACAGTTTGGGATCCAGCTGGTCCCCTGAGTGACCTCATCAGGGATTAATAAGGAGGGAGAAGACAGAAGGAAGCCCCCCTGGAAAGCGAGGGCCTGGTGGCTTGGGGTGTGTCCCCATGCTCATGGCTTCAACCCAAAACACCATGAAGAGGCAAAAGAGATGAGAAACTCCCATTCCCTACAGAGCTGCGGGAGATCAGAGCTGAGGGAGGGAGAACACAGCCCCAAATTCTGTCTTCCTGTTTTTCCCATCCACTTTCCAAGCCTCCCAGGCAAGGACCAATGAGGCAGAACAGGGCTGGGAAGCTGGTGCCAACTTTACTTGCAGAAATCAGGAGGAATTATCAAAAGCAGCACAGCCACAAAAATCCAGAGGGGATGGAAAAGGAGATGAGACACCCACCCAAACATGCCCCCATCAAGCCCAGTGCCTCAGCTTCTCCCCTTAAATGCAGAAACACCTGGAGACCTTTGGCCCTGTGTGAACTCCACACTGGCACACAGCCGGAATAACCACATCCCAAAGGAAAACATTAAAAACCAGTGGAAACATCCCAAAATCCTCACTGGCAGCAGCGTGGGGACAACAGGGACCCCCACACTCAACCCTCCATCCCTCTGTTGCCCCTCCCTCAACCCGGGGCATGCTGAGGAACGCTAGAATTGCGGCGCTCACCCACCAGGATGAATGGGGCTGTCTGTGCCCTGGGACCGATTTATCCCGGCTCTCCTGGCACCGGCCGGGCCGGGTCTATATTAGGAAAGCTGCCCCGGTGTAATTAAATCCATCTCAAGTCCCGGAGAAGGACACGTGCTCGGCCGGGTTCGCTCGAGGCAACAACCCCGACTGCAGCAGGGAAGGAGGAAAACGGGGGGACCCGGCAGGTGTGAGGGGCTGGACGGCTCTCCGCAGGTTTGGGGGACCCAGGGGGTTTTTAAGGGGTGGAGTGGCAGAGCCCTGCGAGCTGCCCTAAACAAACATCTCTCTTGTTTCCCTTGTTTTCCTGCCCCTTTTCCAATAAAAGCTGAAGCTCTGATGTCATGCTGGGGTCTGGAAGCTGGAGGCCCAAGGTAACGGCTCAGCTTTTAATGCAGCCCAGATGTGAGCAGGGAGGGCAGCACCTCTGTGCCAGCCCCCCCTTCCCAGTCCCCCCCAAGAGCATCCCAGTGCCAAGGGGCTGCTGGTGCACTGGAGCATGAATCCATGTGCTCGTACACGTGCGTGTGTGCTCCCCGTGGGGGATCAGAACTCAGAGAGGCAGATTCCCCCCCACCTCAACCCGCTGGCAGCCGGGATCACGGATCCTCCATCCCTCCTCCCTCTCCATCCCTCCTCCTCTGCCATCCCTCCGAGAAAAGGGGCGCTCTGAGGTTTATTGATTATTATTTTTAAGCGTGGCAGCAGCACTCCTCTGGGAGCACATGCTGGGGGGGGCTGCCGGGGGCTCACCTTGGTTTTTGGGAGCTGTCATTTCCAGGTCTGCAGGGCACTCAGCTTCGCCGTTCATCCTCCACCTGCCTGTGCCCAGCACGGTCCCGCCGGCTCCCTCCTCACCCTCTTCCCGAAATCACTCCCGCACGGCTCTGCAAGGAAAGGGAGAACCCTGCTAGGCACCCCCACCATGATGGAGGGGCTCCCAACTCCTAACGGGGAGTGGGGGAAACGTGATCCACCCATCCTCTCCATTCCGGTGAATGAGTGCAGGAATATCCCCTCCCACCCATCCCTGTGGGGTCTGGAGAGAGCTCCAGCATGGGGGATCCTTCATGGTGATGTGACCCCCATGTTGGTCAGGGGAGGAGAAACGGGGTGTGTGGGCAGCGGAGAAAGGTCCAGGGGTTTGTCCCCAAGGTGGGGGTAGGATCTGAGAGGGATCCTAATAAATGCCAGAGGAGACACGTTCAAGGTGGCTCCCTGGGGTGGGTGGGATCCAAAATCATGGGAGCAAGAGAATCTAAGGCAAGAGGGCTCCAAGGGATCTCCTGTAAGGGGGTTCACTCCCCACACTGCAAAATGGGGGTTTCAAAGGAAGGCCCACCACAGATCCAGCAAAATTCTCCCCAGAGGTGGGGACATGCTTGGAGAAGAGAGGGGTACCCCAGATCCAAGGGAGCTGGGGGAGGCATTTGGGGACCTTGGGGGGATTCAGGGTTCTCCCAGGGGAGGAGAACAGGCTGGAGGAAAGTATTTCAACAGGGGGGCTCCAGGGGAAGGATGCCCTCAGACCCCATCAGGAAGGATCTTATGTCTCCATGGGGAGGGATAACCTAGGGAGGGAGACCCCAAAATTTGGTGTGGGGGGGTGGCAGGACAGTAGCCTGGGGGGATTCCCATGGGGGAGTCCACTGGGGGAGCCCCTGGAGGGCAGAGCGGGCAGGAGGCCTCAGGGGGATCCCCTGAGGGACAGGCCGCAGGCCTGGGGGGAGCAGGCCCAGGCCCGGGGACGGGCTGGGCCTGGGGCATCCCCGGGGCAATCCAGGCTTGGGGGGGCCCTGGGGAGGGGGCCCAGGGGCCTCGGGCACAGCCGGGTCCTGGGTCTGAGGGAGGAGCAGCGGGATGGCCCAGAGGGGGCAGAAACCCCGGCAGGATCCGGGACGGCCCCGGGGGAGATGAGCTGTGGGAGGGGAATGCGGGAGCACCGCGGGGTGCAGGCCCCGCCAGGCCCGGGGGCCGGGCCAGTCCGGGGGGGGCCGAATGTGGGACCCCCTGAGGGAGATCCGGCCTGGGGGATCACCTGGGGGCGGGTGAGGAGCGCTCAGACCCCTCCAGCGTGGGACCGAGGATCGCCCGGGGCGGGATGAACCCTGAAGGGATGGGGGGAACCGCTCCAGGCTTGGATCAACCCCCGCGGGGGGCGGACCTAGGACCACCCCCGGGGCCGGCCGAGGGATCGCCGCGGGGTGGGATCAAGCCCGGCCCCCGGGCGGTGTGAACGCGGGGATCGCCCCGCGGTGGGAGCGGGGGATCGCAACCGGGGGGGACGCGTGGGGGTGTCGCGAAAGGCGGGATCGCGACAGGGGGAGGGATCCGTGGGATCATGGCGGGGCGGGGCGGTGCGCGCGCACCGGGATCCCCGGGGGGCGCGCGGGGAGGGGGTGCGGGATCCCCCCGCGGGGGAGCCGGGGGGGGACCGGATCCCGCGCCCGGAGGGGGGGAGGAGGAGGAGGAGGAGGAGGAGGCGGGGGAGGAAGGGGCCGGGCCGGCGGGCGGAGGCGGGGAGCCCGCACATGCCCTGCGCCGCCGGCCAGCTCCAGTCTCCTCCTCCAGCAGGCAGCAGGAACCGGGTGGGACCGAGCGCGGGCGGCCCCGGCGGCGCCTCCCCCGCCCCCGGTTCCCACCCGGGCGCCAGCGAGCTGAGCCCCCCCCTCTTTTTTTCTTTCCCTCCAACACCACCCGGGCAGACAATGGAAGGCGAGTTCGGGGGGCCGGGGG
>JAWWEY010000114.1:844988-861118 GCA_035582745.1 Loriotus luctuosus
ACGGGGGGGCGGGAGACGCAGTGACAACATGGAGGCGGCCGGCGCGCGGGTGTCGGGGGCCACGGGGGATGCTGGGGGGATCTGGAGGGTGAGGGGGGCGCTGGGGGCAGCGGGGTGCGGGGGGGGCTGGGGTTGGGGACCCCCATGCGGGCGGGGGCCCAGGAAGTGACGTCAGGGCCCCGGAGCGGCGGGGATGGGGGATGAAGGATGGAGGATGAGCGTTGTCATGGAGACTCGCGGCTGGACCGGGATGGGGGGGCAGAAATGGGGTGCAGGGACGGGGCTGGGGGGGGCTGGTGGCTCCTGCCGGGGTGCGGGGGTGGGGTGACACCCCCGGGGGCCCGGGGAGGGGCTGCTGGTGCTGGGAGAGCTGGAGCCCGGCCCAGGGCTGGGGGGATGTGGGAGGTACCCGGGCCTGGGCAGCCTGGCAGGGACCCCCAGGGCTTCATTTGGGGTCTGGGGACCCCAGGGCTCCTCAGCGTGGCACGGGGCACCTCCAGACCCCACTGCCATGACATGGGCACCCAACGGATCTCCTTGCCATGGCATGGGGCACCCAAAGACCCCATTGTCACGACATGGAGACCCTCTGGATCTCCACCAGGACGCCTCCAGCCCTCAGTGCCAGGATGGGACACTCTCCAGCTGCTGCCACGGGGATCCCCCCGGCAGCTGTGACCCACAGAGCCCACGGAGGGGGCGATGCCCCCAGGCAAACACCTGCGCGGTGCTGCCCAGCCCCGGCCCGGCGGGTCCGGGCTCGCCGAGCCCCGAGCACGAGCGGCCGGGCGGAAGGGGAAGCCATCACCGCCCGCGCACGGCCGGGAGGAAGGGGGCCTTTGTTCGCCCTTCCTGGCCACTTGCACGGCGGGGAGCAGCGGGGTCCCTGGGGACGCGGGGACAGGGGGGTCACCGAGCCACAGCCCAGCCCGACGCCCGGAGCGGGAGCCAACAGCTGGGAAAGAGCTTTGCTGAAAACGCCGAGCGTGCCAGGGCTGGGGGCGTCCCCTCCCTGCCGTGATGCCCGTGCCCTCCCTCGCCAGGTTCTCGGTGAAGACCCTTCTGGAGAAGTACACGGCGGATCCCATCGATGACTCCTCCGAGGAGTTCGTTAACTTCGCTGCCATCCTCGAGCAGATCCTCAGCCACCGCTTCAAAGGTAGTGCTGGCCCCGGGGCTGTCCCCGTGCCATCCCCGCGTCCCGTGGTGGATGGGGACGCACCAGGGAGGGTGCGCAGCTCTGCTGGAGGGGCTGTGCTGGCACAGCAGCCCCCGAGCAGCCCGTGGGTGCCCGCAGGCCCTGTCAGCTGGTTCAGCTCCGATGGACAGCGCGGGTTTTGGGATTACATCCGCCTGGCCTGCAGCAAGGTCCCCAACAACTGCGTCAGCAGCATCGAGAACATGGAGAACATCAGCACCTCCAGGGCCAAGGTCGGGAAGGCACCAGTCCTGTCCATGTCCCCATCCCCATTTCTGTGCCTGCCCCTGTTTTCATACACTCCACTCTGACCTTGGTGCATGGACCCATCCACATTCCCATCCCATCCCATTTACATCCCCATCTTCATCCCCATTCCCACCCCATTCCCACCCCATCCCCATCCCCATTTCTATGCCTGCCCCTGTTTCCATTCACTCCACTCTGACCCTGGTACATGGACCCATCTCCATCCCCATTCCCACCCCATCCCCATCCCCACCCCTCTGTGCCCCCACCTTGCTCCCTTCCCCTGCCCTCCTGCAGCTCCATCCCACACCACAGAGCCCCTTGGGACACAACAGCAGCTGTGGCTCCCCATGGCACCAAAAAGGGGCTGAAAGCCACTCCTGGGGGTGGGTGGGGATGTGGGGACCCCCGAGGCAGCCCCCACCCTCAGGACTGCCCGGGTGCTGCCTCGCAGGGCCGGGCCTGGATCCGCGTGGCGCTGATGGAGAAGCGAATGTCCGAGTACATCTCCACGGCCCTGCGGGACACTCGCACCACCAGGTGAGCAGCCCCAGCCCTGCCGGCCACGGCCACACCTGCCCCGGGGTGTGTGGGTGTGCTGGGGCGGGTTTTGGGGTGCCAGGGTGGGTTTTAGGGGGCACAGCCAGCCGTGCGCTCCCCGCAGGCGGTTCTACGATGACGGGGCCATCATGCTGCGCGAGGAGTCCACGGTGCTCACGGGGATGCTCATCGGGCTCAGCGCCATCGACTTCAGGTAGGGACGGCTGGCACAGCGGGACACAGGCCCCAGGTGACAGCCTCAGGGTTCCCTGACCTTCTCCTCCCGCTGCCTCTGCTCAGCTTCTGCCTGAAGGGAGAGGTGATGGACGGGAAAACGCCCGTGGTCATTGACTACACGCCCTACCTGAAGTTCACGCAGAGGTAGGAGCTGGGCTACCCTTCCTGGGGTGGGGAACCCCCTGTCTCTGCCCCAGCACCACGATGGGGCTCCCTGAACCCCTGACAGCCCTGCTGAGCCCCCACACCCCCCAGCTATGACTACCTGAGCGAGGAGGAGGAGCGGGGCAGTGTGGAGAGCAGCACGAGCGAGGACAGCTCACCTGAGCACCCCTACCTGCCCCTGGTCACCGACGAGGACAGCTGGTACAACAAGTGGCGCAAGATGGAGCAGAAATTCCGCATTGTTTATGCCCAAAAGGTACCAGACTGGGGCCAGCAGGGTATCAACTTCCCCAGGATGCTCCAGCCTGGAGCATCTCTGCCTCAGTGGTACCCTCAGCCCTTCCTCCTGCTGCTGCGGTGACCCAGCCGCTCCCTGTCACTCTGGATGGCCCTGGGGACACTGGGGGTGGTGGCAGCGGGGCACCACTGATGGTGGCCTCCCGCAGGGGTACCTGGAGGAGCTGGTGAGGCTGCGGGAGTCGCAGCTGAAGGACCTGGAGGCGGAGAACAAGCGGCTGAAGCTGCGGCTGGAGGAGGTGATGGTGCAGAACCAGCTGGAGAAGAGGGAGCTGGAGGGCGTCATCCTGGAGCTGCAGGAGCAGCTGTGAGTGGGGACCCACTGCCACTGCCGGGGGTCCCTGTGGGGAGCCAGGCTGCCCCACAGGCCCTGGGTGTCCCCAGTGGGCCGTGTCACCTGGCAGGTGCCTGGCACTGTGGCTGTGCCAGGTGCTGAGCACCTGCCTTTGCTGCAGGACGGGGCTGATCCCCTGCGAGAACCCGCAGCTGGCCCAGCTCTCCAAGGAGATGGTGACACCCCTGGTCAACCAGTGGCCCTCCCTGGGGACCCTCAATGGCAACGAGAGCGGCTCGGACAGCAAACTCTACAGAAGGTAAGCTCGCAGTGGGGGCACAGACCTGCCATAGCACCCTGCCCTGCCCCGGGGAGGGGGGACACGGGGTGAGGGAGGGGCAGAAGAGCTGTGCCAGCCCCAGGGGGCTCAGAGCTGTCCCCCTGCAGGCACAGCTTCGTGAGCACCGACCAGCTCTCGGCCGAGAACAGCCTCAGCTCCGACTCCCAGCGCCTGGGCGAGGGCAAGCGCGAAGGGGAGCCCTGGGGGCCCCTGGGTAAGACCCCCCACCCACCATAGGGCACCCCCGGGGCTCAGCACATCTCCCCACATGCACCCGCGTGCCAGGACCCTCCAGCAGCCCCCTCCTCACAGTCGGGATGCTGCCCCAGCAGTGCAGGGACACACAGGTCACCCCCGGAGAGGTGGTCCCTGTCCCCCCGGGGTGGCAGGGCAGGGACAGAGCCCGAGCCCCCCCGTGACGCCCCTCTCTGCCCGCAGGGAAGGACCCCACGCCCTCCATGCTGGGGCTCTGCGGCTCCCTGGCCTCCCTGCCCAGCTGCAAGTCCCTGGCCAGCCTCAAGTCCAACGAGTGCCTGGTGAGCGACAGCACGGAAGCCAGCCCGACCCGCAGCCCCAGCTGAGACCCCCGGCCCCCGCGCCGCCCCCCGGCCCCGCCTGACGGCGCAGGACTGACCGAGCTCGGCCCCCCTCGCACCGCGGGCACCACGAGGGACTCGCCGCTCCCACCGGGGAGGCTGGGCACGGGCAGCCCCCTCCCCACCTTGAGACCCCACCCTGGAGCCCGGCTGGAGACACGGACCTGCTGGGATGGGGGTGCAGGACTGGGGGGATCGAACTGTGTCACGGGGGGGGGGACGCTGGCAGTGGCAGCTGCTGGGGAGCAAGGGGGGGTCGGGGCCAGGCCCCTTCCAGGATGAGGGTCCGGCGTGGCCCCTGGTGCCCACCTGGTGCCCTGTCCGTCCTGCTCAGCCCCTGGTGCCCACCCTGGCTCCCCCAGCTCCCCTGCACTGTGGGGGGCTGCCTGCCCCCCTTGCAGCAGCATCCCCACAACAGGGGGAGGACTCCTCTTCCCCCTTCCTCCCCATCCTCCCCTGGGTTTTGGGTTGTTTTGGGTGATTTTGGTTTTTATTTCAGCCCCATCTGCCTTGTTGGAGCAAAAGGAATCAATAAACGCAGCAAGCAGAGCTGGCCTGTCACCCACCCCCCCAGAGGGGAACAGACCCCTTGTGCCCCCCTGCCACAAGGTGCCTCTACAGCCCCTCAGCACACAGAGAGAAATCCTTCCACTAAGAGACAATTATTTTATTTAAGAAATTAGGAGAAGTTCCCTCCATGAGTCCCGGGGTAAGGGGGGCAGTGCCCTCAGAGCTGGGGCAGGCCCTTGCAGTGACAGATGGGGCAGGGGGGCCACAATGGCCCCCGGAGCAGCAGTGAGGTCTGTCCCCACACAGGGTCTGACAGGGGAGGGGGACATCCCGAGTGGGAGGAGAGGTCCAGAGGCAGGGAGAGGGTCCTGACGTGTCCCCATGCCATGCAGAGCCAGCAAGGCAAGGCTGTGTGTGAGTGATGGTCAGGAGGGGCAGATCCCCAGGCAGAGCAGGGCTGGGGGGCCCAGGCAGGCAGAGAAGCCCCCGAGGTCTGGGGTTTGGTCCTTGCCAGAGCCCCAGCTCCATCTCCTGCCAGGCCAAGTCTCCTGGGACACCCCATCCTTGCCAGAGCATCCATGAATCCAGCAGCAGCATCTGTCCGGCCCCAAGGGATGGGTGTGGGGGGCTCCATATCCCCTCCAGTGTCACAGCAGCAGGCACAGATGTCCCCCAGCGTGGCTGGGACAGGGAGTGGGGCAGGCTGGCCCTGGCTCCGTGTGCGGGCAGCGGGAGGCAGAGCAGGAACGAAGGCACTTGGGCTCTGCACGGCCGAGTGCGGGTCGCTGCTCCTGGGACTGTCCCCTGGGCACGGCCACAGCCAGCCCTGCCCCAGGCCTGCTCACAATCCCCGCAGCTGCTGCTCCTGGTTCAGCTTCTGGAAGAAGCTCTTGCCAAATTCATAGGTGCTGATCATGATGGCGCAGGCAGGTGCCACCTTGATGACGCGGGGCAGGAACCCTGCAAGGACAGCGCTGTGAGCCCTGGGGTGCCACCAGGGCACCTGGAACCTCAGCACATCCAGGGCACACCCTCACCTGCAAACAGCCCCCGGGTGCCAGACTCAGCGCGGATCCGCTGCATGAGCAGCCAGGTGGAGGAAGGCTTGGAAGGCTTGGAGGCTGTGACTGTGGGGAGAGGGGAGCAGGTGAGGGTTGGGGGGCACCCCTGGGCAGTGCTGGTTGCCCCCCTGGAGCCCAGCCCCTCACCTGGGTGCACCTCACTGTCTCCCAGCTCGATCTGCCGCTGCGTTTTGACCACGTCGAAGGGCAGCGTCAGCACCGCGGCCACCTGTGGGGTTGGCACTGGTTGGTGAACCAGGACCAGGCGTTCCTGCCCAGTGCCAGCTCTGTTGTCACCTCCCACCACCATCCCAGCCCCACTCCTCCCTCCCACAGGCGCCAACCCCGCGGAGGGAGCCCCAGAGTCCCAAACTCACCGTGCCAGAGATGGCCCCAGATGTGAAGCTGACCATGAACGTGGCCCCGTCCAGCCAGGCCTGCCTGCAGAGCCACGTCCTCACCAGCTCGTAGTTAAACCAGTACAGAGCTGGGGCAGAGGAGACACCAGGGCTAACAGTGGGCACGCCCCAGCAGCACAGGGCTGCCCTGGGCCCCCCATGCCCCAGTACCCCCCAGCATACCCGAGAAGGGGACGTCCCGCAGCACGGTGGGTCCCCAGCCCCTCCAGAGGGACAGCCAGCCGTCCTGGGCCACTGCTGACTGGATGCACACGCGCAGCTCGCGGTAGCTGAGCTGCTGGGACTGCATCTTGGTGCGGATCAGCTCCAGGGGGCTGATGACTGTCACAGCACCCACTGCAACACAAGGGACACGGGCAATGAGCTCTGTCCGCTCCAGCAGCCACCAGCACCGTGCCAGGAGAGCCAGGCACTGAATGTGGGCACTGAGTGGGCACGGGGGGATCCCAGAGAGGAGGGGCACTCACGCCTGGCGAGGGCCCCAGCCAGCAGGGGGATGTAGTGGTTCCAGCTCCCCATGCGGGCGTGCAGGTAGTCCCGGAGCTGGTCATAGGTGGTGAAGTAAATCACGGTGGCTGGCACAGCCATGACCCTGCGAGGAGGAGAAGGGCAGTGAGGGGCACATGCCCTCCCTAGGGGCTGGCAGGGGGCTTGGGACCTAAGTCTGTGTGCCTGGGCAGGTGGTAACTCACAGGGTGGGGGGCAGGCCGCTCCACAGGGATCTGATGCCCTCATTGCGTGTGATCTTCACAAAGGCATCCTGGGCAGAGAGTGGAGCACCAGCGACAGCAGTTACAGGTGGGAGAAGGACAAACAACCCCCAGAAAACACCCCGACACCCCTCTGGGGTGGGGAGGCCCCTGGCCATGCCTGGAGCTCCTACCAGTGTGCCAGTGAAGTGGCCGGGGGCCTTGTACCAGGCGGCGCAGCCGTTGCCGTTCTGGCAGACGTACAGGTGGTCCATGAGCCCGTTGCAGTAGAGGAAACACTTCCCTGAGGCAGGAAACAACAGCACTGCCATCACACAGGAGAGCCTGCCCCTCTGCCCCATGCCCTGCACATCTGATCCCAAAGCTGTCACATCTTCCAGGAAGGAGCCAAACCCTCAGTGCTTGAGTCCAGTGTGGACCAGTCTGAGACCAGGAGAGGAACAGCCCTGCAGCAAGGGTCTGATCATGGCCAGACCAGGAGAGGAACAGCCCTGCAGCAAGGGTCTGATCATGGCCAGACCAGGAGAGGAACAACCCTGCAGCAAGGGTCTGATCATGGTCAGAACCAGGGCATGGGGACACCCAGCTCCATGGCAGGCTGGGCATACAGCAGGACCCACTGCCAGCACTGGGAGAGGGTTTATGCCTCACTTGGTCTTGGCTCTGCTGCCCTGGCACAGTGGGGACTTCAGCCCCTCCACTGTGCTCTCAAGCCAGGCACAAGGGACACCGGGCGATAGAAATCCAAGGGGACTTTGATGTGGCAGCAGGACAGAGTGACAAGACCACACAGAGCCAGGCCAGCTGCACAACAGATCCCCACAGATGTGGCACAGCCAGCCCCAAAGCAGGGCTGCAGGGCAGCCTGGGCTGGGGACAGCGTCAGCCCCCACAGTGCAGGGATGTCCCCACAGCCAGAGGAGCCCAAGCCACCACCAGTGGAGAAGCAAACCAGGATGAAGGCTTGGGAAAGCAAAGCCACTGGCAGCAGGAGCCCCCGGCGTACTCACATGTGGCCGGCTGAGCGCCCCAGGGCACTGACTGCGCTGCCAACACTGAAACACACAATGGGGACACACTGAGCAACCACAGGGGACACGCCACCACCCGGGGCTGGGCAGCAGGACAGCTCTGTGGGTGACTGCATGCCCCCACAGCCACTTCCCAAGCAGTTCCTATTGTCACCAAACCAGTCCCTTGGGGCCAGCCCCAGCCCAGTGACCCCACAGGAAGGGGCAGAGCCCAAGGGGAGCAGCATGGAAACTGGAACAAAGGCCAGCAGCTGCAGCAGGCTGAGCCTCTGGAGGGCTGGGGGTTGCCAGGCACAGGGCTGTGGAGGAGAAGGACAGAGCCAAGCACCAGCCCAGCTCCCCCAGCAGGGCCCCCGGGCCCGTGAGGACGAGGGGCCCATGGTAACCTGCCACCTCGCCATGGCCCCATGCTCCAGAGCAGAGACACCCTGCCACCAGCTGTGCCAGCTGAGACACCCCTGGGGCTGCTCACCACGGGGACTGGCTGCAGCCCCCTGCCCTGCCCCAGGCAGGGTTACCTTTGGAGAAGGGGGTCCTCTGGGCCTGCAGCCGGATCTTCACCACGTCCAGGGGCGTCACTGCAAAGACACCAACCCTTAGCCATGCCAGCCCCGTGCCAGCCCCCCACCCTGGCACCCAGCCCACCATGCTCACCGAAGAGGGAGGTGAGGATGGCCCCTGTCCCCGAGGCCAGCATCTGCTGCAGCGGCGTGATGCCCCCGCCGGGGCTCGGTGGCAGCTTCTCAGCCATGGCACTGTCCCCCTGCAACACACGGCAGGGGATGCTCCAGCCTGGGGGGTCCCTGCCCAGGGACGAGGTCCCCTGGAGCCCCCCCAGCATCCCAGCAGAGTGTCCCACAGGTGTCCCACGCCCGCCGTGCTATCGCTGCAGCACACGGCACCGAGGGCCCCCCATAATCAGGGTGGCCTGGGGGTGACAGGGACTGGCTCCCAGGGCCGGCCCAGCCCTGATAACGCCCCCTGGCCCCACACTGGCAGCAGGCCCAGCCTGGCTGGAGAGGTGGAGACAGTCCAGCCTTCCATGTCCTTGGGGAAGGAGGACTGTCCCCTCCCTGCTCTTGGAAAATTAAGGAAAGGAAGGAACAAAGTCCAAAGAGCAGTCATGCTGTGACAGCCTCCCCCAGCTCTGGCTGGGATGGCAGCAGAGCCCAGTGCAGCCGTGGCAGGACACCAGGGAGGGGGAAATCCCCCTCGTGAGTTTGCAACAAGAATCCCAGGAAGGGTTTAGGCATCTGAAACCTCCTGCCTGATCCTGCTGGGGCTTGGCAAGGCTGCAGCCTCCAGGGCTGGTGTGCTGCCCTCGGGAAGCAGGGGATATCACACCCTTCCCAGGGAGAAGGATGTGGAGAAATGACCCTCAGCACATTCAGCACCAGCTGCTCCCCCTCGCTGCAGCCTGGGGATCATTACCATGCTGGGACAGGGCCATAGCAGGAGAGCTTCCAGCCTCTGGGAGCCTAGGGTTCTTTAAAGCCTGGGAATGCAGCAAAAAACCTTCACCATCTGACTCATCAATTCGCAAGGTCAGAGAAGTCATAAATCTCTCCTTTACGGGCTCAGGAATTGTTGGGTGACCAAGGCTGCCAGCTGGGACAGGTCTATCCTGAAGCCACACGTGCCAGCCCCCCAGGGAGCTGGGTCTGCCCTGGCACAGGCGCCAGCCCCGCTGGGAGAGCTGGATCCACCCCAGCCCCGCACGTGTGCCAGCCCCACGGGGAGCTGGGCCCGTCCTGAGCTCACACCCTGCAGTGCCCCAGGACGTGGGTGCTCTCTGGGCACCCATCACGGCAGGGCAGCGTGGCACGTGCCCCACTGACCCCACGGCCATTGCAGAACCGTGCCAGGGCAGGGCGCTGCCTCCGGATGCCCGCCGTGAGCCAGCCCTCCTGCTCAGCCTGACGCAAGCCAGGGGAAATCTCTTGCTGCCAGCTCTGCCCCACCTGATAAACTCACTCCCTGTGACGTGCCCCAACACAGCCCTGCTGCTGGGGCATTGGGGCACCTCCGGGGCTTCCTGTTTGCGTCCAAGCTCCCCTCTCAGCTGGGAGCTGCTCCCTTTTCTGTGCAGGGTAAAATATACCCCTAAACCCAGAGCCCTAAAATATACCCCTAAACCCAGAGCCCTAAAATATACCCCTAAACCCAGAGTCCTAAAATATTCCCCTAAACCCAGAGCCCTAAAATATGTCCCTAAACCCAGAGCCCTGCTCTGCCTGGCGTGTCAGTGGGGCTGGCTATGGCACGGTGACAAGGGGGAAAACAAACACGGCTTAAGGTGATCAGTGCAAACAGTTCCCAGGGAACGGGGCCTGCGGGGAAGCTCAAGGGGCTCTTGCGGGGCTGGAAGGGCCCAGCTGACTCCAGCCCCGAGCCTGAAGGAAATCCTGCGGCGGATCCCCTTGGCCCTGGGCGGCTCCAGCCTCGGGGGTGTGAAGCTGGGTCACAGACCGCTCTCCCCGGGGCAGGGACAGCGCTGCTGTGTCCCCGAGCAGCCTGGCCCTCTGCCCTGAAGAGCCCCCGGCGGGGCAGCCCCCCATGCTGGGCCAAGCCCCTGCGCGGTTTCTGCCCCCCTGCCTGGAGCCTGCAGCCCCCTGAAGGGTTCGTGTCCCTCATCAGGGCTCGGAGCCCCCAGCCCAGGGCTGTGCCCCCTCCCCTGGCCCTACACCTCCCTCTCCAGGATCTACAGTCCCAGGGTGCGCCCCCTCCCCAGGGCGGGGAGCCCGGGGGTCCCTGCGGCCGCCTCCACGCCCTCCGCGGCCGCACGGCCCCCGACACCGGGGGAAACTGAGGCAGCGGTCACGCGTGCCGGACCACGAGGGGGGATGACGTGGGGGGACGGGGTGTCGGGGGAAGTGCCGGGGGTTCCGCCCCACCTGCTCATTCCAGCCAGGCTTGGCGCGTCCCTCCGGGACCGGGAGGCGGCTCCGCGCCGGCGGCGCCTTTAAGGAGCCCCATGGGCGCCCCTCGCCCTCCGCGACGCTTCCGCCCGCCCCGCCCCGCGCACGCGCAATGCGCCCCGCGCGCCCCTGCGCCCCCTGCCGGCCCGGGGGGGGCACGGCACCCAGAAACAGCTGGGATAGGGAAACAGCTGGAATAGGGAAACAGCTGGAATAGATAAACTCCTGGGACGCAGAGACAGCTGGAAACAGACACACAAACAGCTGGAATACGGAAACAGCTGGAATACGGAAACAGTTGGAATACACACCTGGAATACAGAAACACCTGGAATACAGAAACACCTGGAATACAGAAACTCCTGGAATACAGACACAGAAACATCCGGAATACAGAAACAGCTGGAATACAGAAACTCTTGGAATGGAGACACACCTGGGACACAGACACACCTGTAATACGGAAACACCTGGGATACAGAAACACCTGGAATACAGACACAGGAACATCCGGAATACAGAAACAGCTGGAATACAGAAACTCCTGGAATAGAGAAACACCTGGGACACAGACACACCTGTAATACGGAAACACCTGGGATACAGAAACACTGTGTACTTCTCCACGCTGGCAGAAGGCTGTGCCTTGCACACTCACACTCCGTGCTGGCAGAAGGCTGTGCCTTGCACACTCACCCTCCACGCTGGCAGAAGGCTGTGCCTTGCACACTCACCCTCCACGCTGGCAGAAGGCTGTGCCTTGCACACTCACACTCTGTGCTGGCAGAAGGCTGTGCCTTGCACACTCACCGTGCTGAAGCCCTGGGGCTCTCACCCTCACCATCCTGAGCCCACCAGGGTTGCACGCCTGCTGTGCCAGGGCCAGTGGCAGGCTGAGACACGGGC
Organism: Loriotus luctuosus; assembly: GCA_035582745.1. Lineage (NCBI taxonomy): Eukaryota > Metazoa > Chordata > Aves > Passeriformes > Thraupidae > Loriotus > Loriotus luctuosus. The sequence goes on from JAWWEY010000114.1 coordinate 856,440, forward strand.
ACAGTGCCGTGCCAGGCCCAGTGCCACTCTTCTGCCTGCAGAGGAACAAAGCCTCTCAGTTCCCAAAGCACTGTGAGCATCACCCAGCATCTCCCCATCCTGTGCCACGCTCCCTGCAGCTCTGCCAGGCCCTCTGAGCAGGGGGCAAGTGCCCCGCTGCTCCCACCTGGGCCTATGAGAGCTGGGATTAATGCTGGGGGTCTGGAATCCCATTTCTGCTCACTGCAGACCCTCACATGGAGTCCTGCCATGTGTTGGAAGCACTGTGTTTCCTATGCAGAACACCAAATTCTTCTGGGTGAGGTGGTGATCTCCCCGAGGGGTTCTTATTTCTGCTTGTAGTTGAATTTGGGTATTTTCTTGGGAAGAGTTACCTCGCTGAAAGGGTGATTAGACATTGGAAGGGCTGCCCAGGGAGGTGGTGGAGTCTCCATCCCTGGAGGTGCCCAGGGAGTGGCTCAACATGGCACTCCGTGCTCTGGTCTGGTTGACAAGGGGGGGATCGGTCACAGGTTGGACTCGATGATCTCGGAGGCCTTTTCCAATCTCAGCGATTCTGGGAAGGTGGGAGGGAGCAGAGCCCGTCCGGTGCCCCTCGCTGTAATCTGGGCTGATGACAGCAGATGGCTCCCGAAGCCCCTCGGAAACCCGCACGGACCCCCGGCCCCGCGGGCAGCGCAGCTGGGGCTGCAGCGCTGGGATGGATGAGATGTCAGCTCCAGCGCCGCGTCCTTCAGGAAAAGTCCCGCGGGCCAGAGTTCCTGGTGACTCGTTTGTATGACAACACCACTGCAGGACCTGCTGTGGTGCTGCTGCATGATGCAATCCCTGCCTCAGAGCCGGCTGAACTCTTGCCCTGACAAACGCGGGGCCGAGCCCTGCGCTGGTGCCCGCAGCCCTCTCTGCTGCCCGGGGAGTGCCATCCTGCGGGAAGCACGGAGTACTCAGGGACAGGTGACCTGCAGGTGCCACAGCAGCCTCTGCCTGTTGAACAGGAGCAGCTCAAGGCTCAGTCAGCAGCCCCAGGGTGTTGGAATGGAGCCTGTTTCACCCACAGAGATGTTCCCCGTCCCTTTGCAGAGCTGGCAGAGCTCTGGTGGCTGCTCTCCTCCAAGAATAAAGTCCCTCCTGGCATCTCTGAGAATCGTCAGTGTAGGGGAAGCTAGTGCTGGGAACTGCCCTTCCATGACACCAGGTCCAAGGGAATCTTGGCTTTCAGTGATGTGAGCCCAGGAGCCTGGTGATTCCCACAAGGCCCCGTAAGTGAACACATCCTGCGCCTCCCCCATGAGTCAGCTCTGCCTCTTAGAGACACGGGCTCTAAACGATCTGAAAGCCTCTTGCAGCTGGTAATTTAGAAATGGAATAATGATTAATTAAAGATATATCTGGCCTCGGGGTTACCGGGTCTTGTATCTTCTGGTTTAGGTGTTGGGCTTTGTGTGGCTTCCGCACAGCTGAAAAGAGACAGGAATAATGTTTTTTCAGATGGGGTGGGGTCAAGAAGGGCCGGTGAAAGACAGTTTAAGTGCCTTGACCTCGATTTTTTTGGGTCTCTTCATTTGCTAAAGAGGTCAGGGTGAAAGGGTGAGTTTGTTTACCCCGAGCTCAGCACTGCTGAGGACCTGGCTGGCTCTTCGTGCTGAGTCACGGCCGCCTGCGCCGTCCAAGCCCCGGGAACCTTTCTGTCCCCAATTCACATCCTCGCAGTCCCGCTGGCCTTGGCAGGCTGGGCAGGGTGCACCGTGCTCCCATTTCTGTGGATATGAACTGTTACTGCCCAAGCGGAAAGACGTGTCTGGTTTGAGGGTGTGAAAAACGCCAATCACTTGTTTTCAAAATTTTAAAAGTTTAATAGTAATAAAAATGGTTATAAAAATAGTAATACAATTAGAGTAATAATAATTTGGACAATTTGAATTAGGACATTATGAGACAATAAAAACAAAGAGTTACGGACGTCCGGGTGCCTTTTTCTGGGCAGCACGAGCCTGAAAAAAGACCCCTGCTAACAAAGAATTGCATATTCATACACCTCATACATGATGCATAAATTCCATTCAAATACAGGATTCTGTCTGGTCTTCATCAGCTTCTTCCTTCTAATCCTAACAGCGCCTTCGAGGCAGGAAGAAGTTCGTTTCTTCTGATAAGAAGGCAATAAATTCTTTTTCTCTGAAAGATTTAGGTGTCCTGTGACTGCTATCTCTCCGCGAGTCCTTTCTTTTCAACAAAGCATCTTACATAGCATAGTCCCTATTTTAACAATTTTTATAAACCTAAAACTATATTTAACACAGTACTCAAGAGAATCAATACAGCATTACTTTCTAATACAACACATACAATATCCATTTGAATATTTGCGAAAAGCCAATCATAAAATACAAGCACTTTTCACGCGGGGAAGGAGCCGGCCGAGCTCCGATCCCCCCGATCCCGCGGCCGGGGAGGTTTGCGTGAGCCCTGCCGGCTCTGTCCTGCCGTGACACCGCGGGCACGGCCGGGAGCCGCTTGTGTAACCGCTGCTCTTACGAAACCCGGCTGGTGTCCTGCGCCAGGGCAGCCCTGCTCCGGGGCTCTGTGCCTGGGGCTGCTCACCGGGCAAGGCTCACACCTGCTCCGTCAGCACCTGCAACCATCCATCCCCTCTGGTCACTTCCAAAATCCCGCTTTGAAAGCAATTAGCCCAATTCCTTAATTCAGGTGGACTTTAACGGCCAGGTTGCAAAAGGATCTGGGTAGTGCTTTAATGGAATTAAGGCAGTGCAGAATTTGAGTATTTATTTCAGCCGGGATCATTATGGTTTTGCAAAAGCCAGGCTTAAGCTGAATTAAGTGACTCAAATGAAGCAGCTTGTGGCCAGAGGAGGCCCTTGGGACATCAGACTTGTATAACCCAGAATATAACCCAATATAACCCAGAATTTCTAACGCAGCTGCTGCTCTGCAGGTGAGACCTGGAAAGTCGTGTTCTGCCTTCTGTGGCACCTGCCAGGGAAAACCTTGGTGGTTATGAAACAGGGGACAAACCTCACCTGGGAGGAAAAGAAGCCTGGTCTTAGGGATGAAGATACAGGTATGGAGGATAGAGACCCCATGGTTTCCTCCCTAAAGGATTCCTTTATAGTTTTGTGTTAAAATAGTATACACCTAGCAGCAGTATGGGCCAGGAGTGTGGAGGGAAGAGGAGCCTGGCCTGAGAACAGTAGGAAAAACTCCCAGGTCCCTTTTCCAATATACAAAAGCCCCTATGAACATGAAGAAGAGCCAGAAGAGCTCAGTGCAGTAATTAAACTCTGCATCAGCTGTCAGCCTGCTGCACATACAGGTAAGAGATGTGTCCTTAGAGAGCTTCTCTGCAGTTCCTCTCAGCTGGGGCAGGATCTGCTGATCACCAAGAGCTCTGACCACCCAGGGCTGCACTTTGGGCCTTGGGCTGCTCCAGCAGTTCTGGAAACATCTCGGGGTTGCTGCAGCAATTGATGCATTTCACTCTTGACTATCCTTTGCCAACAGATCTTCTAAATGGCCTGGATGTGGCTGTGCCTGAGCACTGGCTAACCATGCCTCACTGCCCAGCCCAGGATTTCTTGGGTACTGTTATAGTGGGTATATTTTAGGCAGTTTAAAAATGGGTAGAAAAGAACCATTCCTCTGGTTTTAGATGTCTTGCCTATTCCTATGGACCTGAAAACAAATGAACAAACAAACACAGCTATCTCACAACATTGCATGCTCATAAATAATTTTTTTTGTACAATTCCAATCTGTAACTTTGCCGTTATTGATGCTGTAATAAGAGAAGAGCTTTGACACTCCATAAGGCTTTATTCCAAACCAAGACAGATAATTCCCAATCTGGTCTGCTTTAAAAAGCACATGTGCTGCACATGTGGGCACCTGGAAAGACCTGGTGAGGAACCTTCCATTTTCCCATCTAAGTTAGACTTAAAGAGATACCTAGCAACTACAGGTAAAAAAAGTTTTAAGAAGAACCTGTTGCTCCAGGTTTCTCAATCTGTTTCTCTCACAAAAAGCCTGTTCTTAGACTGGAAGTTTGTCCTCGATTTGCACCTCAGTGTTAGTCAGGAAAAACTGAAAACTAGATCCTGCCCTCCGGCATTTTCTCCATTAAATCCAATTATTAGGGATAGTAACCCTCTTAACACAAGGTAGTAATTCCATCGAGCAATCTCCACTGTGTCCACAACACTTCCAGGCCCAGCAAAAGCAGCTCACTGCGGTTCCAGGTGAAGCAGGCAAACTCAAGAGGCATCTTTTGGGACCAGCATGTTTCTTCCGCCTCTCCCTTTGCTTTCCAAGCTGCTGGCAGGGTAGTGAGGGAACCCCGATGCTCCCCAGCAGCTCAGGGCCATGGTGCTGATGTGGTGCTGAGTCGGTCATGAGGTGGTGCTGAGTGGTGCTGAGCAGATACTGAGTGGTGCTGAGTGGTGCTGAGCATGTGCTGAATGGTGCTGAGTGGTGCTGAGCAGATGCTGAGTGGTGCTGAGGTGGTGCTGAGCCGGTCCTGAGGTGGTGTTGAGCATGTGCTGAGTGGTGCTGAGCATGTGCTGAGTAGATGCTGAGCAGATACTGAGTGGTGCTGAGGTGGTGCTGAGGTGGTGCTGAGTGGTGCTGAGCAGATACTGAGTGGCGCTGAGCGGGTGCTGAGTGGT
>JAWWEY010000114.1:864979-904997 GCA_035582745.1 Loriotus luctuosus
TGGGTGTGCCCACCCCGGGCCTCCACACAAACCCCGGTCCTGGTGCCAGGTGTGCCCACCCCAGAGCTCCACACAAACCCCGGTCCTGGTGCCAGGTGTGCCCACCCCGGGCCTCCACACAAACCCCGGTCCTGGTGCCAGGTGTGCCCACCCCGGGCTTCCAGACAAACCCCGGTCCTGGTGCCGGGTGTGCCCACCCCAGAGCTCCACACAAACCCCTGTGGGTTGGCAGAGCGTGGAAAATTGGATCATGAGGCACTGGCTAAGGGGAAATGCTCGGGGTGGCCGATCCCTTTCTTCCCAAAAGCAAGATTATTCAAAAGCTGGAAGAAAGCTGTGCATTTGAGTTTGTCTTGAGCAGAATAATCTTATTTTGTCAGCCCAGCGTGCTGATGAGGCTTGGCTGTGGTGCTGGTGTCCTTTGGGGCAGTGCTGCTAATTTAGCTGTAGGAATGCTCTGACACTTGATGAATGAGTCAGGGGAGAGCCAGGGCACTGGTTTCCACCTGGCTCCCAGTATTTTCCAGTTTGCTCAGCTCGCTGGCTGGTGAGCTCAGTGGGATTTGTAGCTTGGCTGGTTGAGTCCTGGGCTGTGTGCTAAGGTGTGGGGCTGCGCTGAGAGGTGGGAGCTTGTAGTGCAGTGCCCTGGGCTTGTGGCATCCTTCTGGGTGATGCTGGGAGGGTGCTGGGGCTGCTGGAATGTGGCAGCAGGGTTTGAAAGGAATTTAGAGGGGTTGTGATTCTGCACACAGGTAAAGCAGCCAACCCTGAGCAAAATGGGCATGGCTGATGCCTTCTGGCTCGTTCTGAGGTCTGCAAACCCACGAGTCTGTGGAAATGCACTGAGAGCCCTTTCTTGGAGCAGGAGGGGCCTCTCTGGCAGTGTTGGAGTCGCCAAGGCTGTTTAGCCCCGAGGGGATTGTTCCCCTCGTGTACCTGCCCTGTGGCACGGGGAGCCCCAGCTCAGCATCCTGCCTGTTCCCAGCCTCAGCTGAGAGGAGCAGCAGCTCTCTGAGGGCCTCTCCCTCCTGCTGCAGTGGCAGCAGAGCTGGGCTGGCTTTCTAGGCTTTTCTGCCAATGCAGTGTAATCTCTTCCCACCTCAGGGGCTCTGCTGGCTGGGCTGTGCTGCTCGGGCTCCAGAGCTGGCTGGGTGGTGCCAGGGGCTCACCCCGCGGGCACATCCTGGGGCTGGGGGCACTCATCAGTGAATTGGGCAGTGCTGGGTGCTGCAGGGCTCTGCCTGCCCGTGGAGATGGAAAAGGGAGCGATTGCAGAAGTGGCTTGGGCTGCTGGTCCTGCAGAGCAGCACGGAGATGTTCCCACTGCCCTGGCAGCAGGATTAGGGTGAGTGGGCTGGGGCAGAGGGGGGTGGGCTTGGAGAAACCCCCCTGAGCACCAGGCTGGCTCAGCCTTGCCAGAGGTGCAGCCCCATGCTGGATCACTGCTGGATCACTGCAGGGACATGTGGAGCTCCTGCTGTTCCCTCCTGGCTGGTCAGCATGAACAGCCCTCAGTCCCAAGCTGTCTTTGCAGGTCACCCTGGGATGTGCTGGACAGAGCAGAACTGTGGCCCTTTAGGCAAACCCTTGTGAGGTTTTTAAGGTGGGCACAGCTCTGCTGTGAGGGATTGAGTGAATCTGAGTGTCTCTTGCAGCAGGATGGATCTCCCTCCTCCATCTGTGAGCTGGAGCTTTGTTTTACACTGAAATCTGCTGGTTGTAGGCTGGGCTTTTTTAAGCGCCTGTGGAAAGCATGTGTGGTTTACACTGGAGCCTGGAGGAGAAGTATCTGTGCCTTTAGACTTGAGTGGGTTTTCTTTGCAAGTCTAATGAGCTTTTTTGCTCCTCAGAAATCAATCCACTGGTTTTCCCCCTTTTCTTTCCTAGCAGACCAATTAGTAAAGGTGGTCATAACACACTGCGTGCCTCCTGTTTTCAGTGTGTCTTCTTTAAATACCCAGGAAAGGGAGCACCAGGGGATACCTTCTGTGCAGCTAAAGGGATTATTGCTGCAGTTGGGCTAATTATTTCCATCTTTGCAGCCTCTCCACTCTACCTGCCCTGACCTCTCTGCTTTCCCTCTGTGCTGTGCTCCAGAGCAGTGGGGTTGTCCCACCCTGGGCAGGGGTTGGTCCCCAAGAGCTCAGGTGTGTTTGGACAATGCCCTCGGGCACACGGTGGGGCTGTGGGGGTCCCATTCAGCCGGGGATATTCCGTGATTCTGTGATCCCCAGCTCTGGGGTGATGCTCCAGGGAAGGGCAGAGGCTGGTGTGGGACATGGAGGGGCAGGAAGGGCTGTGTGAACTCCTCACACTTCAAGAGAGGTGATGAAATCACTTGTATTGAGGGGTTTGGATAGCACGTGTGGGACTTGAAGGGCTTTCTGCCGCTTATCAGCTGCACTTTGTGGCTGCCCCTCAGCCCCTGCCCCGGGCTGTCTGCCTGGAAGTGCCAGATGTAATTTCAGATGGATTTCATCAGCGGCTCGAGTCAGTTGCCGCAGAATGAAATTCCATGAGGTGTTTGTAAATGACTCCAAACATCTAAAGAAGCCTCTCCTGTGACTCCTGAGGACATCCAGCTCGGCCTGTTTGGGGAGGGCTGGAGATTCACTTCTGAGATAAACCGACTGTTTTCTGTGCCCTGCAAAGGAGAGTTTGCACTTCTGAAGCTGGAATTGCGCAAGCAGGGGAGGTCTTCAGAGTGGTTAAATTGTTCCCTGTCCTAGGAAACATTTTATCTTTTCTTTGATTAAAGGGTGCTTGAATCCTGGGTTTGTTGGCAAAGTCTCGATGTGGAGCGTGTGTGGTGCTCAGGAACAGCTCTGCTCTCCTTCTCTGTGAATGGGAATGGAAATGTCACTTCACCTGGGCTTCCTGGGGCAGGAGCACATCTGGCCAGCTGTGCAATGTCTCAATGTGGAGCGTGTGTGGTGCTCAGAAACGGCTCTGCTCTCCTTCTCTGTGAATAGAAATGTCACTTCACCTGAGCTTCCTGGGGCAGGGGGCACATCTGGCCAGCTGTTGTCAGCCAAACCACAGGCAGACCAGGGCTGTCACACTCAAATTGAGAGGCCAAGTGATGGGCAAGCGAGGCTTGTCCTGCCTGGTTGCTGTGGATCTCAGGAGGAGCCTCGGGCAGGGGCAGCAGGGGCTGTTCCTGCTCTTTGGGTCATTTGGGGACCACGGGATGGCAGGAGGGAGGAGACTGTCCCAAGAGAAGGGATATTCCTTCCTGGAGGTTGGTCCGTGTTTGTGCCCTCTCAGGGTTATGCGAGGAGCCTTTGTGTGAAAATGACATTTATATCTGCAGCTGTGCTTGACTTTGGTGTGGTCAGAAGAGAAGGAAATGTAAGATTTGGAAATGTGGCTAGTGCTGACCCACCTGGCACAAAGTGCTGACTGCTCCCTGCAGGAGCCAGTGCTTCATTGCCCTCCTCAGATCCTGCGTGTGATGGGCTGAGAGTGGCTGGGATTGAGTTACCTGTGTGCTTTAAGGTGAGACCTGAGAGGAAACTGGGTGATGTGGCAGAGCTGGAGCTTCTCGTGCTCTCTGCTGGTAGCTGTAGTTTGTGGTGTTAGTGAGCCCAAAGCTGGGATTTAATCCAAAATCAGAATTGCCTTTTGTGGTTGATTTTCAGCTCCCACTGACTCTGAATTCAAGGGCAGATTCCACCCTGAGCAAATTCTGCCCTCTGAAGTTACTGCTTATATGTGGTTTTACCTCCTGCCTCATCAGCATGACAAAGGGTGCTGCCTGGAGCTGCCTGGAGGGATTTGTACAAGAAGCTTTTAACAATGGACGTCTCCAAATTGGACAGAAAACTACACGGTTTTCCCTCAGCATTTCCCGGTGTAATAATGGAGAGCCTGGCAGGCTTGAATAGGCAGGAGAAATAAATGTTGCTGTTGGGGGCAAAAAGGAAAGCAGGTAAAATCTGTTCGAATAATGGTGTGGCTTGGAGTCACTGCCTGGGAGAACAGATTTAGAGAGGATGGGACCAGAATGAGGGTATTGGGGCCAGAATGAGGGTATTGGGACCAGAATGAGGGTATTGGGGCCAAAATGAGGGTATTGGGACCAGAATGAGGGTATTGGGGCCAGAATGAGGGTATTGGGACCAGAGTGTGGGAATTGGGGCCAGAGTGTGGGTATTGGGGCCAGAATGAGGGTATTGGGGCCAGAATGAGGGTATTGGGGCCAGAATGAGGGTATTGGGGCCAGAATGAGGGTATTGGGACCAAAATGAGGACGTTGGACAAAGGGAGTGGCTCTGGGGTTTGTGGAGCCCTGCAGGGTCCTGGTGGTGGGTGGGTGATCCAAAAGAAGCAGCTGTGAGCAGGAGGGGTCCCTGGAGCTCCCTGGTTTTGTTCTCATCCCGAGCAGCATCTTGGGCACACCTGGGCCTGCTGTCCTGTCTGCTCTCCTTGCTCATCCATCTCCCCTGTTCCTGCCCTCTCACCCTTCCATATTAAACCCTGCCTGGCAGCCCCAGGCTGGTGCTTGCCTGAGAGCAAGGTGGGGACCCAGTTCCCTGCAGGATGTGGAATTACAGCATCGGGAATTGCTGAGCTGCGTCTTTATTTCATGGTTTTGGAGCTTACTTTGCATGAGTTCTGCTTTTCCCTCCATGTCAGTAGTAGCTGGATTACTTTGCCAGCTCCTCCCTTCCCTCAGGTTCCTCCAGGCAGGAGGTGAAGAATGAGTACTCTTTAATGTGAAGGCACTTATTAATGCTTAATCTCTCAAATATGTCACTGCTTTTGTGTCTAATTGTCAGGGCTTATTGTCAGGGCTGTCTGAGGCCCTGCTCAGCTCCAGAGCAGGTTTCATTACCCACTGCTGCTCACCTTAGCAGAGGAGTTTTGGATTTTTTGGGCTTGTTTGCTCTCTCAGCATCCAGGAGCCTCTCCTTTTATTCTTAAAGGGAAAAATCCTGCTGTGGGGTTGTGGTGTTTGTGTCCAGGTGAGCAGCACCTTCCCAGCGCCCGGGGGGGAATGCCAGGCTTGGGAGGGAGCTGGGTGGGTGTAAAGTGACTTTTTGGGTAGGGATTGCTTGGCACTGGAGTGCTGCAGCCAGGAAAAAAGCCGTGAGTGCTTCTCCTGAGAAAAGGGGCAGTCGTGTGAGGTGGGTGAAGCTTTTGGCTCGGTGGGGAGAGCAGGAGGCTCCTGCCTCCCTCGATAAGGGATGACAAAGCCGTGGCTTTAGGTGTGGTCAGAGCCTCTCCAAACAGGCTGGCTCCATTCATCCACGATAAAAACAAGCGCTGCTGACACACCAGCGGCCCTGCATCTTCCAGCCTTTGTTTTAGTGGCTGAGAGAGAGCCCGTGACCCCGGGGAACATGAATGGAGGCCTGGTAAGCAGAGAGGAGTGAGATTATTTTGGGGCAGAAGTGAGGCTGGGAGGCAGGCGGCCCCTTTGTACATGGCACACATGTGACAGCAGAGCTGCATTTAGAGCTGAAAGAGGACAAAATCCCCGAGGAGGCTGATTGCACCTCGTTTATTTTTAACTAATGTACTGGGGGAGATCGAGCTGGAATTCCTAGACTTGGGGCAGGCTTAAATTCAGACAATTTCCCTCATCCCTGTGAGGAGAAAGATTGGCACCAACTGGGCTAATTCCTGGGGAAGATGAAATGCATGTGGATTATGGATTTTTTTTTAACTTTCTCCTCCCTTAGCCTTTGGGTTGGGAGGGGAAATAATGGTTTTACAACTCTTAGGCTGAATTTATGGTCCGTGTTCCCTTGTGGACTGTCACTTAGTCACACTGCCTGCGTCTGCTTGTGCTGTGAATCTACTCGTCGGCCCCATAAAACTAAAATCAAGACAAGACAGATTGCTGCTTGATTGTCATCCCAAGTGGCCCAAACTGGGCAAAGACCAGCTGGGGAGAGACATCCAAGAGCTCAGTAGGGATGTTTTGGTATAAAGGTTTTTATTTGCTGTTCATCCTTACTGTAAAATCCTCGTTTGTCTTGTGCCTCAGCACGAACTGTGCTCCCTTGTTAGGGGAAATAAAGGTACAAATGCAGCTACTGTCGGGTTTTTGTGTTAGAAGGAAGAGCTGTGGCTCTCAAATTCTGTGATCTTGTGCAGGGTGTGGGGAGCCACAGCCATCTCCCATCACAAGTCCCTTGCTGTTCGTGCCATGCAAAACATGAGCAGAAGCAGGCATTGGTGCCTTGTTGGTCCTTGTGGGATCAACAGCTTCTGGGAGCTCCCAGGTGTTCAGGGGCTGTGAGCCTGTTGGGGTGCCCCCCTGGGCTGGCATGTCCCTGTCCCTCCCCTCCCTGCCAGGAAATGAAGGATTCTCTCATCCCTATGCTCAGCTCTCCTGCTGATGTTTGTTTGTTTTCTCTCTTGAGCTTTTCCAGATTAGGCTTTTTTTTTTTTTCCCCCTGCGTTTATCTTCTTACTGACCTGATACAGATTTAATAAAAAAATGGAGCTTTTCGTTTTAGTAAATACAGTTGTGAACATTTTAGGGAACAGTGTTTTTCTGCTGTTATGCAACAACATAAAAGCAAAACAGAGACACTTGATGAATGTCCTATTGTTTGTTGTCTTTTGGCATTAAAGAATGAAAGATGATGTTCAGGAAACACACTGTGACTTTTGACCTCATCTGAAGAGCCTCTGAGTCATGAAAAACAAAAATAATTCAGCAGAGCCAGACAGAAGCTAAAACAGGCATGACAGAGGCTGCTCTGGTGGCACGGTGGCTGCTGGGGTGAGGACAGGTCCTGCTGGAGCCCTGAAAACTGGTGAGATCTGGCGTGTTTGCTGCTTTCTAGGCTAAGGAACCAGTGTGTCGAGAATGCCTGAGCCTTCCCTCTGTATTTACAGAGTGTCCTGGTGAGCTCCTGTGCATTCCAGCTCTGCCAGTCACCCTTGGGAGCTGGAGCTGGGCACGGGGGCCAGGGACTGGCTGGTGCCCAGTTTGGGGTGTCAAGTGGCTGGGAGTGATGGCTTGGTGAAATGAGCACAGTGTATGGAGTGTAGGGGAGGCTGGAACTGGGCTTTTCCAGGCTGGGAATGCTTGTTCCAGCTCTGCTGCTGGACACTCTGTCCTTCCCCTCTGCTCCCCTGGGGTGTGTCTGTGCCACAGCACCCTGGAACCCACTGCTGCAGTCAGCCTTGGACCCTGCAGGGGGAAAGGGATGGGATCCTGCAGGGGGAAAGCAGGGATGGGATCCTGCAGGGGGAAAGGGATGGGATCCTGCAGGGGGAAAGGGATGGGATCCTGCAGGAGGAAGGCAGGGATTGTACCCTGCAGGGGGAAAGCAGGGATTGTACCCTGCAGGAGGAAGGCAGGGATCCCTGGGGAGCCTCACCTTGGCTTCTCCCCTGGGACAGGCTGTCTGTGGCTGCCAGAGCCATGCCAGCTATGGTGGCGTGACAGTAGCTGCAGCAGATGGTGCCGTTGTCATCGTTTTATTTTCTATCCATGTGCTGAAACAGCTCAAAAATAACTTCAGAAATGATGGCCCAATCCGTGGAGAATGTTTTCCTGGCCCTGAGAAAATCTCCTGCAACGTTGGTGGCCACAAGGCTCTCCTGGTTGTGTCTCATCTGCTCTGGTTGGGATCGCTCACTAGGCTGGAGCTGTGGCATGAAGAATCTTTCATATTTAATATCTTCATTACTGTGGCAGCATTGAATATTCACAGAACTTCTGTCAGGGTGCAGCAAATGTTGTCAGCGCTGTGAAATCAAAGAAAGAGGAGCAGCTGAGATCAAAGTAAGCAATAAACACATACCTTGTGTCTCACAATGTCTTTTTCAAGCCTGAGGCAAAACTTGGTGGGGCTCAGGTGCAGCTGGGTGGTGGCTGGTGCAGGCCCAGCACTGGCCTGGCAGTTTTTGCAGTCCAATGCAGACCATTTGACCCATGAGGAGGAAGAGCAGAGCCAAGGAGTCTCTGTTCACAGCCTGCCTCAGACACCCCAGGGATGGATCACCCTGAGAGCTCTGCCTGGGTGGGGATTCTCACCCTCCTGGTCCTGTGAGGCTGTTCCGTGTGTGGCTGGCTGACAGAGTGACTTTTGGGGTATTTCTCAGCTCTTTGATTGCCTGAATTACATTGCAGGGAGCTCGGGATGGGTGTAGCAGTGCTCAGTGCCCTCCCAGATGGGCTGTGCTGGGGGAGATGGGGGTGGTCTCAATCCACCACCCCGTCCCTGCCTTGGGAGCTGGTTTGGTACCCACTGGAGCATGAAATAAGTTCTGTCAGCTCGTTTCTGGCCTCATGTTAATGAAGAAAATTGTGATAGCCGTGAGACCCTGCTGGGCACAGGAGCTGCCCTGTGTTTGTGAGATGGCACTTGTCCCCAGAGCAGGTGAGCCCTGCCAGGCTCCTGTCCCCAGCCTGCTCTGCCAGCAGCTCTGTCCTCTGCTGCCCATCCTGGGCACGTCCCTGACAGCTCCAGTGAGCCACCCAGGGGAGTGTGGCAGTGTCAGTTAGTGGGGATGGATGCTTTTCTGCTTTTCTGCCTTCAGGCCGTGCAATCTCTCCAAAAGCCATTTCTGCCTCCTCATGGTGTCCTTGGCCAGCCAAGGTAAAGCAGGCACTCGATGGGGCAGAGCAGCTGCTGTGCCATCCATTGTCCCAATTCATTAAGGCTCCAGGGACATTTTTTGGGGACTTCTTTTCCCTCTCCCCATCCCTTTTGGTGGCAGTGGGCAGGCTGGGGGAGCAGTCTGTGTCTCTGCCCTGGGCTCTGGTGTTGCAGCCACGTCTGGGCACGAGCCCAGCCTTGGGAAGGCAGTGCTGGGGGAACATCAGCCTTCCAGCACTTTCTGCTCAGTGAATAATGGCTGCTCCAAGCCCCAGAGCTGCCGAGCCTGCCCTAAACCTGGGCAGCAGGGGGGAGGCTCTGATTTGCAGCAGGTTGGGCTCAGCCTGGGATGGGAAGAGTCAAAGAGAATTAGCTGGCAAATAAGATCTGCCTTCTCTTTGATCCGCTCTGCGTGTTCGACTGCTTAAAGGCTTCCCAAGCAAGCAGGATTTTGGGGAGGAAGAATTTAGAAGAATTTATCCCCCCCCATCGACCATCTCGGGGCTCAGTGGAGCTGCAAGATGCTGTAGCAGGGGGTGGGAAGAAATCCTCAGGCAAATCCCTGCCAAAGAGGCTTCTCTCCCCTCTCTGCAAAGAGCCTGCTGAGCACACAGGGCTGCTCTCAAACTGCTGCTGCCTCCTTTTGTGCAGCCACGTAAGCCCTGCTGATCAGAGCTCTAATCTACCTAAACTTAGGGGACTTAGGGGCAGGCAGCCTGATTTTCGCATCACATTATGGAATGAGCTGGGTGAGCTGGAGGGCCAGCACCTCCCTGGGCTGTGGCCACCCTGAAATGCCCTCTGAGAGCTCACGGGGAAGGCTGGGCTCTGCACTGGTGCTGGGAAAGCTTGGTCAGCTCAACCAGGCCAGAAGCGAGAAGGAAATCAAGAAGGGGTGGAAGATCAAGGAAGGAAGATGTGTTTAATGCCAGGAGATGCTGCAGGTGGAAATGGAGATGCTCAGGCTTTGGGTGAAGGTGGAGCAGGTCACAGTTAGTTGTTTTATTGGGGCAGAGAGGAGACGTGCAGGCAAACCCATTCCCCTGTCCTGCAGCTCAGGCCGTGGGCTGGGGTTTTGTGCTGGATAATCTGGTCTCTAATTGCTACCCTGCCCCGAGGCAGCTGCTGAACTGGGCCTAAGCTGATTTGGGATGGCAAATTCTGTTAGTTTAATTCTCAGCAGCCCTGAGGAACTTACCAGTGTGTGAGTGAGTGTTCCTTGGCTTTTCTCTGGCCACGAGGCTGCTCTGGAGACCCCCGTGGTGACCCCAGGCAGGGCTCTTGGCTGTGAGCAGCTCTGATTTGTGAGGGCTGTGCTGGGGGAATGGAGTGACAGGAGAAGGAAATGGGTGTCCATGCTGCTGTGGTGAGACTCCTGTGCCCCAAAAGCTGTTCTGCTGTGAGCCCAAACCCATCTCGTGTCTCTTTGAAAAGTGTCCAGCCCCTGGAGAAAGTGGAAGAAGTTTCACGCCTCCAAGGAGTTACTTAAACTGTAATAACTATTTAAAAAAAAAGCAAAAATAAAAAAGAAAACATGCATTTTGGAGACAATTTCTTTTGCAGCTCTGTCCTATTGCTCCAAGAGGCATTATCTGTCTTTGAACCTAAAAGAAGTTTTCCATCCTCTTGACTAGATATCCTGAAATTCCATGTAATTTCTCAGCTCACTGCATATTAGTGCTTGCAATTAATGAGATCATCGTCCATATTCCTTCCTCTGTCAGCTTCTGGGAAAAACAGTACTTGGAGAAGAGCACAAAGGAGATGAAAAGGAAGTTGCTTATGAATTATGAACAGCCTTTCAGGCTGATGTTGTTTCGCGGTGCTGTCACTCTGTTTTAATTATGTAATTCAGACGGAATGATGCTTTCCTAAAGCCCTGTTTGTGTTTGATCACCTTTCAGAGGTAACACTTAGCTCGTGTTTGTTGAGTTTTCATTTTTGACAACAAAAGCCAGCGCTTTGTGCCCTTTCTGATTAAATAACGGGGAAGGGAGATGCTGAGCAGGAGACAATAGCCAAGAGGCTTGGGAGTTACCTGGGTGGTCATTTGGGTATTTTGTGGGTATTTTGTGGATATTTTGTGGGTATTTTATGGGTATTTTGTGGGTATTTTGTATTTTGTGGGTATTTTGTGGGTGTTTTGTGGATATTTTGCGGGTATGTTGTGAGTATTTTGTGGGTATTTTGTGGGTATTTTGTGGCTGGCACGAGGGGTGGAGCTGCTTGGTGGGGCCACTGGTGAGTCCCAGAGTGCAAATCCAGCCGGCATCTCCCCGGGTGTTGCACCCTCCTGCTGCTGAAATGCTCCTTTCCTTATTCTCTGCTTTCCTGCCCCTGTGCCCCAGGGCCCCTGCAGCACCCGCAGGCAGCTCTGCCAAGGCCGGGTTTATTTTGGGCTGGGCTGTGTAAATCGAGCCCCTGGTCCAGCCTTGTGATCCCGGGATTGTCCCTGCCCTGCTTGGGGACAGTCCTGGGCTGTGTGCCCCGGGCTGTGCCCACTGCCACCCACTCACCCCCTGGCACGGAGGGGCTCTGGGGGGGCTGCTTCCCTCTCTTTTGTGCCAGGGCTGGTGGTGCCTGGCACAGATTGCCCAGCTGGGCGCTCCTGGATCTGCCCTCTCACCTTGGTCTCACCTTGTCTGCAGCCCTGGGTTTGTCTCCCTTCCACTGCAGAGAAATTTCTGCCCGAGGGTTGAGAGCCTGGGCTCTGAACCTCGCCAGGCAGAGGCTGCTGCAGGCTTTGTGTGGGCATTTTGGGTTCCCCAGGGCCCTGCTGGCACGTCCTGGCTGTGCCCAGTCCTGCTGCCTCGTTGGTGTAGGGCAGGAATTGCTGCTGCAGGGTGGACGTGGGGCTGGGCACCAAGAGCAGCTTTGGGCTGAGCTAATTGTGGCTTTCCAGTGTCTGTGGGAAATGGGGAATATTGGAAATATTTCCAAGGACCTGCTGCGACAGAACAAGGGAATGGATTCAAACTGAGAGAGTGGGTTTGGAGTGGGTATTAGGAGGATGTTCTCCCCTGGCAGGGTGGGCAGCCCTGGCACAGCTGGGGATGCCCCTGGATCCCTGGCAGTGCCCAAGGCCAGGCTGGACAGGGCTTGGAGCAGCCTGGGACAGTGGAAGGTGTCCCTGCCATGGCAGGGGTGGCTCTGTGTGGGCTTTGAGGCTCCTTCCAACACCAAGAAGGCTTCAGGTTTGGAAAATGTGAGGTTTGGAGGAGCTGTTAATGATGGGATGGGCTGTTGCTTTTTAGATAGTGTCCCTGGTTAAGGAGAATAGTTCTGCTGGGGACGGATAAGGTTCTTTGGAGGGTTTGTGCTTTATCTGCCATGTGGAGGGTGCTGTTCAAGTTTATCTCTGTGCAGCTTTCTTTGCTCTAATTATGCATCACTGAGCCATTGCTTCAAGGCGGGGCTGGTTCTACATTTTAAAGAATATTTTAGAATTTTTTTTTTCCCCTTGATGTTATGTTTTTCTCTGAGAGGGATTTCCCCTTCCCCCACTCAAAAGGAAAAACAAAGAGGATTATCACTGTGGGCTTCTTTCAGAATTTTCAGCCCATCTTTGAGAATTCAAATTTGAGTATGCCATTTTAATAAGATTTAAATGCTCTTTGGTCACGGGAGTTCATTACCTGAGCGAAACCCCAAGGCCAAGCTGAGACTTTGCCTCCCTCCTGTGCCAGCTGGAGGTGGTTGTGTTCCCCAGCGAGGGTGGCTCGGGCACAGGGGACTCTGAGGAGCAGCAGCAGGACGCTGTGCTCCATCTGCTGGGAGATGTTTCTGCTCTCCAGAGCCATCCAGGCCTCAGCCCCACAGCTCTGTGTCTGAAGGAAGGGGCACTGAGGCGTTCCCTGGGCTGCAGCTGGGTTTGAGGTGCCCCCAGGGGCCCCCTGAGTGTTTCAGTGATGAACCTCCATGCTCTCAGTCGTGCTTTTTGCCTGGAACAGGAAGGCAGCTCTTCCTCTCAGATTGTCTCTGAAAAATTAATGTTCTGCATCCTCCCGAGCTGCCATGGTGGCTGTGGGGGCTGGCCCTGCCTGTCCCTGAGCAGCATCCCCAGCTGCTCTGCACTGCCCTGGCCCTTCCTGTGTGCTGCAGGGCCCTGGCACTGGCTGGGCAGGGCAGGCAGGTGGGCACCAGCCCTGCCCACAGCAGCCTCTGCTGTGACGGTGGTCACTGGGATTTTCAGGATGGAGAGAGAGACGTAGATCTGACTCTATGATCAGAAGGCTTGATTTATTATTTTATGATATATGCATATACTATAACTATACTAAGAAGAAAAAGAAAGAGGGGTTTCTAGAAGCTGCTAAGCTAAGAATAGAAAAGAAAGAATGATCACAAAAGCTGCTCTCTTGGACTCTGTCAGAGAGAGCTCAGTTCTGGATTGGCCATTAATTATAAACATCTAAGATGGGCCAATCTAGACTGACCTGTGGTATTCTACAGCAGCAGATAACTTACTGTTTATGTCTGGTTCTGAGGCTACAGCTTCTCAGAAGGAAAAATCCTAAAGAAAGGATTTTTTTCACAAAGAGATATGTCTGTGACATCCTGCCTCTGCTGAATCATAGCACCAGGGCTGCAGCCCTGCATGCCCAGGAGAAATGCAAGGACTCCCCAGGCTGCATGCCCTGGAGAAATGCAAGGACATCCCCAGGCTGCAGCCCTGCATGCCCAGGAGAAATGCAAGGTTTTCCCCGGGGGGGATGCTGTCCATGGAGCCAGCAGATGAACCTTCAGCAAGGAGTCCCCTCTGCATGGTGCCCCAGGAAATTGTCCAGAGGCAAGAAAGGAGCAGGTGTGGGGAGACACTTGACTGCTCTGCTCCAAAAAACACCTGGGAGGGAGCAAGGAGAGGAGGCAGAGTAAGGAAAAGCCTGGTGCAGGTGCAGCACAGCAGATTTGGGTGGTTTTTTCCCTGGATGTGCAGCTGGGAAGCAAAGGTGTCACTGCTGGGAGGTGTGTGGTGGGCAGAGAGTGGCTGGAGGGGCAGGAGCTGCTGCTGCCACCCACATTTTCCTGCCCAGGACAGGGCAGTGCTTTGGGAAAGCTGCTGTACCCAGTGCCAGGTGGAGTGCCCTCCGTGCCCCAAATGCACACCAGAGCAGCACCTCTCTGTGTCATTTTACACTCAGGTTTGTGCCTAGGTTGCTTTTTAACACTATATTTTAGTATTTCAGTGCTGTAAATAATATCAAGCATCAGCCACTTGAGGCCTGGATATAATCAATATGATCCTTTGAGCACTGGGAGGAGGGCAGCCATATGTCCAAATAATTAGGCCCCACCAATTAGAGCAAAAATCAGATACTTAATTCTTTCTTATTTTATACCTCCATTTTTATGGGTGATTTCATTACAGTGCAAGTTCTCCAGCTTCCCTGGTTCTCCAATCCTGTCCAATGGCTTTGTAGCTATCTGAGGCAGTAATTAAATTGCAGAGTCATCTTGCTAAGGCTTAAAAAAAGCTGGGTGAGAGATCTGGTTACTGGCCCTGGCGTTTCTCTTGTGTGGTTCCATCCATGCAGTTAATTTATTGCCAGCAGACAAAACCACAAGTTTCCTCCTTGCTGCTGGTAACCTGAGCTCCACTGCTGAGCATGTGATCACTCTAATAGCTGATTATTAATCACTGCCGATGGCTGTAATTAACCAGCTCTTAGGAAGGCAGCTAAAAGCACTGTCTGTCCATCCAGCACAGGGCACCCTGCACCAGGGGGCAGATAATGGTTGGTGGAGATTTCATTTCCTTTTGCAGATCAATGCAGTTTAGAAAAAGGACTGGGAGGTTTGGCACCTTCCTTCTCCCAGCCCTGGCCTGTTTGCTTTGCTCTGTGCTGTGCTGGGGCTCTCTGAGCCCTGCAGGAAGGGTTTGGGGTTCTAGCAGGGGCTGTGCTGTCCCCTCACAGCCACAGCTGAGCGAGACCCTCTCCCCTGAGAGTCCAAAATCCATCTCTGGGCAGTCCTGCTGTCCCCCCATATGTCACTTTTGGGTGGCTTTTAAGATGATGAGTGTGTTGTGGTAGCTGTGTATCCCTGCTGGGTGTGTCCACAGGGGTGGAAGGATCCCTTCCCACAGCAGCATCACCCCTCACCAGCAAGTACAGCTCTTGGGAGACTGGTTAAACTGGGAAATGTGAGTTTGGAGCGTGCACAGGAGTCAGTCAGCACTTAGCCTGCTGCTCTCATGGACCTCCTGGGGCAGAGCTGTGCCAGAGCAGAGTCCTGGGTGCACCAGGGTGCCCACTTTGCTTGGCACGTCTTAAATACTCCTGGAACCTGAATGCAGCTGGCAGGAGTTGCCCCTGTATTTGCTGTGAGGGATGCAGTGACTGGCACATGCTTCTGCTTGTGCAGGACTGCCCAGACCTTCCCTTTGCTCCTGTTGGGTCAGGCTGTGCCTAATGGGTGTTAGTTTTTACTTTCCTTTTCAGGTACCTTTGCTGAGAGGTGGCAGAGCAGCCTCAGGACACCACCATGATGGAGGATCACGCACCTGGCCAGGAAAAACACTTCTCATCAGGTGAGCACGTCCAGGAGGTGGTGAAGGATCTGCCTGGGCCACTGCTGGGCTAAGGAGGGAGAGGGAGAACATGTTAGTGGTGTGAGGGGTCCTTGGAAGGACACTGAGGGTCAGCCAGGGCACCACAGGGAGCCCACAAGATGCTCCAACATGCATCCATGGCAAAATGCTGCTCGTGGATCTCTCTGTCCACGGAGCAGAATAACCCCAGGCTAGGGGGGATCCCAGTGCTGCAGCTTTGCAAGTGTGTGTTTGTGTTCACTCCTCAGTTTGCTCAGGAAACACAGCACTGTTTTTATTTGGGGTCACAGCTCGAGGATGCTGCTTGCTGCCTGCTTTCCTCACCTGCACAGGGACCTGGGGACAGCTGAGCAGAGAGCTCTGGGAGTGGGGGCCATGCTAGAGTCCTCCTCACCATATTTCAGACACCTGCATTTCTTCAGAAGCTTTTCCTTTCTCATTTCACCGTGCTCCACAGCTGAGCTTGGAAACCCGCACTGCCAGCAAACCTGGTGGGACTCACTCCTGGCTATGCTCCATATAAACATCATCTTAATTTCCTTTTCTTTGAGGTGCTTTGGACGCCTCTTGGGCCAGATAAATGGATGACCTCTGTCCTGGAGAGCATCCAGAGCCTCCATTCATCCTGGCTCTGCAGCACTGCGGTCCGACAGCTCCTCTCAGCTCGTCTCACACACCACAGGCTCCCAGGGATTTCGCTTCTTTGTTCCCAAATCACTTTTTCCAGCCCTCATTATTTGATTTGCCCACACCCTTGCTGAGGGGAGACTCGTGCCTCTTGCCCTGCTCTTCCAGAAGACTTTTGCCACCGTTTCTTGGCACAGAACGTTGTCCTGCTCCTGTCACAACCACGGGCTGGTTTGCAGTCCTGGGAGTGCTCAGCCTGCTCTGGGAGGGAGGGAGAGGACAACAGAGGCTCAGAAGCTGCACGTCTTTCCTCCTTACGTTGCTGAGATCTCCCTGCCTGCTTGTGCCATGCTTTGCTGTTTCTGCCTGCCCAGTTCACTGGGCTTTTCTTTTGCTGGTGGGTTTCCTTTTGTTCCTTTTGGTGGTCACCCTGGTGCTTTTGGTTGGCATTTTCACGCTTTGCTTGCTTTTAGTTCAGGTGGTTTTCACTCTCCAGCTGCAGCTTCTTGCAGCTGTGGCTCTGGGCAATGAGAGTTGGTAACCCCCAGGCCCCAGGTGGTAGCCAAGGACTTGTTGTAAGTATCTGAATGTTTTCCAGGCTATCCCCTTCAGATACCAGTCGATGATGGATCGGATGAGCCTGTTTCTGAAACATCTGACGCTAAGAGCACCCCAACTACGGAAGGTGGGAGCTCTTTGACTTTCTGCTTGGGAACCACGATGGATGGGGTCGTGGTAAACCTCAGCACAGGGTCCCCGTGCCGTGTCCTGGTGGGGTTTCTCAGCAGGAGAAACCCCTTTGTTGGTCTCATCAGCAGTGGTGTTTGCTGTGCTGCAGAGTGAGGTGCAGAGCGGGCTGGAAAGCAGAGAGGTGAATTGTTCCTTACAGCTCAGCAAGTTGCTGGTGGTTTGTTCCCTGCAGGCTTTGCAGGGGCTCTGCAAGGTGCTGGCAGTGCAGCCAGGGGCAGTCCTGTGTTGGGTGACACAGCTTTGTGTCACTGTGCTCCCCAGGTCCCGGGTGCCTCGTGGCTAGAAAGACTCTCATTCCAGAGTGGTCTGGAGACTTGCTCACTGTTGTAATTACCTTCACTTTTTGCTGCTTTAATCCCACGAATCTGCCTTTGGAGACTTGAGGTAGAGGCTTTAGCTTGCAAAATTGTTCTGAAAGGCAGGAAGGCTGGGCAGAAATGCTGAGCAGCCCCAGCTCTGTCCCACTGGAGGTGTGGGCTGAGTGATTGTTGGGAAAGCAGCTCAGGAAATCAGGACATAGAACCCATCTGGTGCAGGAGGGGATTTTATCCTGCTTTCCAGTTGGAGTGGGGCTGTCAGGATGAGCAGCCAGGTGGAGCTGGGTGTCCCTGTGTCCCAGGGCACAATGCAGCCACACTGGGGTGTTTGGCGCAGCCCAGGGCAGCTGTCCTGTCCTGCTCCATGCAGGATTGCTGTGCACCAGGGGCTGCTTTCAGTGGTGGATTTTTGGACAAAAAGGCAAAGCCTTCAGAAGTGTAGGGAGCCCATTGTGGCACTCTGTGTGCCAGGGGGCAGCTCACGGTGTCCCTGTGGCTCTGGCTTTGCTGTGCCATGCTCAGTTGTTCCCTCCAGCAGCTCTGAGTGCTTCTCTGAGCAGAAAGTTCTTCAGGCCCATCCTGGCCTCCAGAGGGCTTTGCCTCTCAGCAGCTGTGTGAAAGCTGTGTTGTTTTTCAGATGCCACAGCACCTTTAGTGGAGGAAGGAGACCACGAGGATCAGGGTGGTGCGGAACAGCACGGGGAGATCCCAGAAGGAACCACAGGTGAGGGAGACCAAGGTGCAGCTTCATCTCTTGCTGCAGGCAGAGCAGAGGGCTGGACTGGTCGGTGCTGTGAGGCAACACCACGAAACCTCTCACAGGGACACTGCTCCCAGTGCTGCTTCCTTCTTCTCCAGAGAATTCCTCGCTCAGAGCTGTCCTCTTGCCTTCCCCATCCTGGGGGGAGCTCGCAGAATTTTCTTCTCTCTTCCTCTGCTCCACATCTGACCATCCTTCTGCCTGGTGTCTCTGTGGTGGCTTTGGCTCCCACCTCCAGGCTCCTGCCTGCAGTTCTGGGCTGTTCCTGTGCCAGCAGCCCCTTGGGTGCCTGTCCTGCAGCTCTTGGGCTCTGCCCAGCCCCGCGGGTGTCTTTGGAGTGGCAGGTGAAAACCAGGCCACTGCAGCAGTGCTTGTAAGGATAATGCAGAGGAAGTGAAGTGACTAATTCAGCCTGAATGCCCTGTGGGCACTCACTGCACCTGGGCCTGGTTTTGCAGGGAAGGATGGGGCCTTTCAGAGGCAGAGCAGGGAGTGACTGTGGCAGTGCTGTGTGTGGGAGAGCAGGATCTGGGAGGGCAGGTCTGTGTGTGAGAAATGAGGACATGTCCCCTGTGCCATAGCCAGTGGCTTTCCCTGGAAGCATCAGGCAGGACCTGAGAAAAGCAGCGGGTGGAAAAAGGCTTCTGCCAGTGCCAAGCACTGAGACAAACTCACAGCAGTGAAATTTCTGTGCTGCATCCAGTCCCTGAGCTGCTGGCAGAGCCCTGGGCTGAAACACAGAGGCTCTGGTGCAAGATCTGACTGTCCCAGGGAGTCAGTGTATCCTGAACTGCTTGGAAAAGAATGGGGAAAACAGAAGAAGTCCTAGTTTGACTGGAGAACTGTGGCATACCAATATCATTGTTTAAGCTAGTTTGAAAGTGGCCGTAGAATAAACTGAAAAAAAATGCTGATGGAGACAAACCATCATGCCTGTGAAGAAAACCATGCTTCTCTGATGTAGTCCTGAAGTTCAGGATTTCTCTAGCTTTGTATCAGGCTTGGAATGGCTGGTCTCACCCAGCCTTGGCAGGGTTCACAGGTGGGTCACAGACACCAAGAAGGTGAGCTCAGGTAAGAGACATTCATGGGAATGCTGCTGGCCATGTAAAGGCCAGGTGGGGGTAGAAGAGGATGTGCATCCACAAGTTTCCTTGCTCCTTAACAGCCTGTTTTCTGCCTGGAAGAGCTTGTACTAACCTGCCATTTAGGATGTGGAAGCTGGTGAAACACTGCCCTGCTCTGTAGAGCAGGGGCTGAACAATCTACCCAGATCCATCAGCAGTGTTGGGGAGATTTCCTTTCTGTGACACAGCAGAGATCCTGCTCATTCTGCTGGGCAGCCTCAGCAGGGAGGCACGCTCATTCTCCAGGCACGTGCTTAAACTGAACTCTTCTTTTGATCCTGTTTTTCCCTTCTTTCTCCGGCCTGGGAGCAGCTGAAGAGGCGGGCGTAGGAGCCACTCCCAACCTGGAGGACCACGCTGCAGGAGATGCCCCTCAAGGTGGGTCACTTGTCTCAGTTGTCTGTCACTGGGACCAGTTGGTGCTGCCCACGTGTGCAGCTGGTTGGTGGTGGCTTGGGAGTTCTGTTCTGTGAGGAAATGCTCTGCCCTGCTCGGCAGCTGTGCAGTTCTCCCTGTTCCTGGCAGAGCAGGGCCGTACACACTGGGGATGTTCCAACATACTCATTTCAGCTCCTCATACACCACATCTCCCTCTCAGATGGCCAAAGTCACGGTGATTGTTTGTCCAGCTGTAAAACCAGGGCGTTCTCCAGGCTGGAAAAGCTGATGGGCAGAGCTGGGATGTGCTGGGGCCAGAGGAGCTGCTCAGATTGAGCAGAGGCAGTGCAGGCCCTGTGCTCACACATGAAACCAGCAAATTGTTTCATTACTGTGACTTTCTAAAGTAAAACAGGACTCAAACCCACTCACTCATACCCTGACTTCAACATTAAGGGATTTTTCTCCTCATCCCAGTCTTGGGGAATGTGAGTGAGGAAGGCAGACACAGTGGGCAGTGAGTGTTCTCACAGCATTCATTGTGTGTCTGCTTAGCTGGGCTGAAAATTACCCAGGGACCATTTGGCTACCTGGAAAGTTTCTCTTGACTCTCCTCAGTTCAGACTTGATGGAAAATTGGTTTTCCCAAAGCCCCCAGTGCTTGATTCCATGGGGCAGGCTTAGGGGTTGAGACTCCCTGTGGTGTTTCTGTCCTGCCTGCACTGCACACCACAGCACTAATTCGTTGTGCTGCTTAAAATCTTAGTCAAAAGCCATTTTGTGAAGCAGTTTCCTGTGCAGCAAACACAACAAATCCAGTTGAGCAGTATCTTTCCTCTTCATGGCTCCATTAGTGCACTTAGACATCCATGTCTTTTACAGAAGTAAATAGGTTTTGCCTTCTCAGCTCAGGGCAGAATTCAGGTCGTTGTTGTTGCTTTCCACACAGAGATGAGCACAATTCTGTGCACTCTGCTCCGTGTTACTAGAATAAAACCTTTACTTGCCTGGCCAGTGGTTTTTGGACTGTCAGCTCTTCTAAGTATGAAATAGTGGCTCCATTATAAAAAAGAAATCAAGATTGTTAGTGGAGGGGTTGAAGTTCTCTCTTCTCTCTGGTTTTAGTGCTGTTTCTCACCAGGTTTTTGCTAAGCCCTTTCTGCCCCATCCTGGGATCTTTCAGCTGTCACACAGGAGCTCTTGGTGTGGTTGTTTCACTTAACTGTGATATTCTCTTAAAATGGGGAGGACACTGATGAAAGACCAAGTCGGTCTTGACTTCACCTTTTCTTGTTTCAGTCTTGTTTGTTAATCTGCCAAAGCCACAGCTGTGATCTCAGGGCTCTGATTCAGGCTTTTTACCTGATCAGTGCTCAGAGAGACCAAAGGGTCCTTGAAGCTGAACCAGCTCATAATACAAGAGGTGCATTCTTACAGGGCTGGTTAACTCTAAAGCAATGTACCCAGGTGAATTCTCCATTGCTCAGGGCATCTTTCCTTCAGCTGGAGGGATTTCCAACAGAAAAGCTCCAGCTCAGTTGGAAGACCTGGCTTCATGCAGCAGTTCTTGGGTGGGATTGTAAAGGTCTGTGTCACGCACAGAGCAGTGGCAGAACAGAGTCCCCTCTTTCACACACACACTCCAAAAAAGAAAAGAGAATCAGACAAATCTTTGCCTTTGTGGCCTCAGGTTCTGGGGTTCAAATGTCACTCAGCCCAAGTGATGGCAGAGAGCAGCTCTCAGGGGTCCCAAACTGCCGTGGCCCTGTGGCTGCAGCCACGTTCTTCTCCCCAGCCCTTTCTCTGCTCTGGCATGGCATGGGAGTGCCCTTCCCAAGCTCCTGGGCAGTGGGAATGATCCAAGGGCAGAGCAGAGCTGGTTTGAGCTCTGAAACCAGTGCTGTGTGTGCCTGAGCATCTCCCAAGGGGAGGGGAGGCCAGCAGGGTTCTGTGAGCTCAGGAAGGAGGGCAGAGCTCTGGCCCTTGCTCAGGCCCTTGGGGCAAGAAGAGATGGGCACTGACCAGCAAACTGATGGCCCAGTGGTGGTGTTGGGGAAAATGGGAATGTTCCTGGCTTCTGGAAACCTCTGCAGCTAAACCAGCTCAAGGATGCAGGGTGAACCCAGCCACCTCCGAGCTGGGTCCAGGCAGGAGTCTGGTCTCAGGGGCTGTTCCTGATTCCTGTGGGGATCAGAGCTCTCCAAAGGCAAAAACCACTCTAGGAGTGAGTTGTCTGTTCAGTGGGGCGGGGTGGGACTTGCTTTTACCCTTGATTGCCAGTAGAAATGCTGAGTCTCTCCCGTTATGTGATGTTTGACATGCCTGTGCTAATTTCTTACCCATGCTTCACACCCCACGTCTTCAGCTCCAGGCGAGCAGAGCTCTGCAAAGCTCCAGCCTGGCCCTCAGGAGCGTGTGGGAGAGGCAGTGAAAGGTGCCAGCCAGCCCCCAGAGCAGGGGCTGGGGCCTCAGCAGCCACCCCTGCCCCGTGAAGCCAAGGCTCCAGCAGCAGCTCCCACCAGGATCGAGGTCACCATCCCAATCCCCCTGGACATGTACCAAGGCTCTGGAGGCAGCAGTGCAGAGCCAGAGCTGGGCCTGGCAGGAGCAGGAGGCACAGGTGACCACAAAGATGGACCTTTGTGTGCCAGAGCCACGGTCAAGGAAGGTTCTGGTGGACGGGAGAGGGATGAGGACCGGGATGTTGATGAAACTCCTGGGCAGGGTTTGCCTTCCCTCGTGGATCAGCGTGTTTCTCCGGGACCTGAGAGGGGCTTGTGTCCAGCAGCTGCCCAGGAGACTCGTGAAGAATCTGATGGAGAAAACAAGTCCAAAGGTGTCCTCAGAGACACCCCAGGAGAGGCACTTCTGGTTGAAGCTGAGTCACATAAAGCAGGAGAGGACCAAGAGGAGAAGCGAGAGCTGCTGGGGGGAGAAGGAGGTGCAGACACCGCCCTGTCAGAGCCTTCTGGAAGTGCCTCCCAAAAAGAGGCTGAGCCCAAGGAGGGAGAAGATTCTGGGCCCGTGCAAGAAGCAGCCAAACTCCCTGCTGAGGCAGAAGATGCTGTGAAGGATGAAGATGCTGCTCTGGGAGAGGCCGTGCCAGCCTCGGGGGGCCGCCGGCCGCCCCGCAGGAAGCCCGGCGGGCTGGCTGCAGACAGGGGCAGCCGTGTCCCCCTGCTCAAAGGTGTGTGCTCCAGCACTGCAGCTTGCTGCCACCGGGGCTGCTGCTGTGCTGCTTGGAGCTGGCCTGGAGCGTGCTGTGACTGACCCAGGGCGCTGCTGCTCCCTCCCTGCCCTCCCTCCTCACTCAATCCCGGGCTGGATTGACAGAGCCTTGTGCTGCGGTTCTGCGTGCCTTGCATGGTGCTGGCGTGTCCCTAATCCTGCTTTTTTTCACCTGTTTTTGTTTTGATTTCCTTGGATCTGTTGGGTGGGCGCCTTAGCTCCCACCTGAGAAGAGGAGGACCTGGACGTGGCTCTGGCATGGTGGAGTGGGGCTCACCTGGCGTGTGCAGCTTGTTCCAGCAGGACTCGTGCCATCTGGTTTGCATGTCTGCTCCAATAACTCTTGGGATTGGCTTTCCTAAAGAGGAGGGAGGAGGAAAAAAAGGCAAGGATGGCAGGTCTAACCGTGGAAAAGCTCCCACGCTGATCCTGTTTCTTGTACTTTCCCCTTGAATATCCACTGCTGACTGCTGCTGGAGGCACGGGCTGCAGCCAGCAGGGCCTTTTCCCACTGCCAGGCATGTCCATTGCTCTTCCAAAGCATCCTGCTGCCACCTCAGCTCTGGATGGGGTGTCCCTGGCTGTGCCAGCACAGTGCTGGCTCTGGGGGCTCAGCAGGAGCTGCCTGTGTGTCTGGAGGCATTGAAACAGTGTGTGGGGCTGGGAGGGCAGCCTTGGGTAAAGCTTTGAGCTCACCACTAAGTGCTCCAGCATCCCTTAGAGCTTTCCTTTGTGTTTTCCACCTCTCCTGGGTTCAGGAATGTCCCAGGGGCCCAGCTCAGTGCCAAAGGCAGGTGGTGCTGGGAGCTGTGGTGAGGAGCCAGGGCAGCAGGGCACCTCACCTGCTGTACCTCACCTCTGGCTCTCCAGGGCAGGTCCTGGGGGCAGCTCTGCCTTTTCCCCCAGCTCCACATTCCACAGGCTGGCTTGGCTGCTCCCATTGGCCTGGGGATGCTGCTGGGCTTGGGGCTCTGCTGTGGGGCTCAGCAGAAATTGTGGATGGAGCTTTTTCCCCTAGAGCCAAAGCTCAGAACACATTTCTCCTTGTTCCCTGTGGGATCTCCAGCGTGCAGCTTCCCTCCTGTGCTGCAGGCACTGGCATGGCCTGCACTGGAGCCTGGAGCCACAACAGGGTGGGGAGGCACTGCCCAGAGCCAGCCAGCTTCTGATTCAGGAGGAGAAGTTCAATCATTTAATGGTCTTTCCCTTCAAAGGCAGAGATGCTTGGTGGCTGTTAGGCTCCAGCCTTGCTCCAGTTCAGCTGAATTTGGGAGGGGTCAGGGCTGGATTAACAGCATTGTCCCTGTCACCAGGAAAGGGCTGATCCCCCAGGATGAGTTTCTCAACACTGGGGAAAATGTCAGCAGCTTCTCCTCCCAATTAGTTGAAGATGGGGGGAAAGGGCTTTGTTTTGAGTGCCTTGGAGTACAAACTTTATCTCCTCCCCATTTCTGATCTCCTCATTGGACTGACCCAGGTGGAAGGGGCACGGGGCTGGGGGGCAGAGAGCAGCCTGTCAGGAGAGATGGGAATTAACAACAGCCAGGGATTAAAGTGCTCTGCAACACCAACTGAGGAACCCCTTAAGTGAGATCACAGTGCTGCTGGACTGGGGCTTCCTCCGGTTTGGGTCTCTGTTTATGTAATTGTTAGAACAAGTGGGTGTTTCAGAGGGTTGAAGGGAACTTTCTGTGCTGAACTGGATGGATCCTGCAGGAGCTGGGTGGAAATCTGGGCGAAATTCTCCCTCACAAAGCTCCCTGGTGTGTCTGGTCCCCAGTGCTGACTAACACAGCAGCATCTGCTAGCACAGAAGGCACGGGATGTGGGGTGGTGCGAGGATTTCTGCAGGAAGGGGGGACTTGGTCCCATTTCTGAGAGCAGTGCTGAGGGACAGGGAACACCCCCAGCAGTGTCTGGAGTTTGTGACCAGTCCCAAGAGGTGTAACTGTGTGTTTCCATCTGTCAGGTCGTGTTGACAAGGAAGGGACCGAAGCTGATGAAAAGAAACCCAAGGTAAGCTAAAAACCAAAACCAGGGTGACACCTGTCCATGTTCCTGGCTCCTCTCCTGCCCTCCTGCCTCTCAGGAAACCTTCCCATTATGTTCCGTTTTTCCATTTGTTTTCAGGAGTGTTTTTATTTTTATTTCCCTCCCCTGGGTTTGGATGGTGCAATCCATGGGTTCTTTGAGGGTGAGGAAATGATCCAAATCTGAATCAAGCACGTGGCTCATGGGGTTGGGTGGGAGGTTGGAGAGAGCATTTTATCAGCCCAGGACTGAAAAGCAGCAGCCAACCTTGGGGCAGAATCAAAACTGCACTGGGGACAAGCATTACTGTGAAAAGAGCAAAACATGTAATTAAAACATTAAATTAAATCATCTAGGCCTTGCGGATCATAGAATATCCTGAGTTGGAAGGGATCCACAAGAATCATCAAATCCAGCTCCTGGCTTGCCCAGAACAACCCCCAGAAAGATGCTGTGTTGTGTTCTGGGTGAGGAACAGAGTTTAGGAACGGGTAAATCCCAGAAGTTAAACAATATCTGTCACACTGGCAATTTGGAGGAGGTTTAGCTCAGCTGGCCGTTATCCTGGTCAGTGCCTGAGTGAGACAATGGACAAGATGAGGGGAAATGCAGAGGGTGAAGAGTTCCAGGTGTGGGGAATCCCAAGGAAAAGTGGGAGGAGTGCCAGCCTGTCCTTACTCTGACTGAGGGGTGCCAGCCTGTCCCTGGCTCTCTGATCCCAGGGGTGGCACCCTGTCCCTGGCTCTCTGACTGAGGGGTGCCAGCCTGCCCCTGACGTCCTGCTGTGTCCTGCTGTGTCCCCAGGGCCCGGAGGCGCGGGGCGGCTCCAAGGCGGGCGCGGCGCGCGCGGGGCAGGCGCAGAGGAACTCCACCAACGCCACCCGCATCCCGGCCAAGACCCCCACGGCCCCCAAGACCCCTCCCAGCTCCGGTAGGTGACGGTGGCAGCGTGTGCCAGGGGCTGGGTGGTGCTGCTGGGCAGTGCCAGGGGTTAATGACCAAACCCAGCCCTCTCCTGGGACTCTGCTCAGTGCCCGCGTTCCTGCAGTCTCCGCTGTGTAGGAGAGGCCGGTCGCTTTATCCTGTGGGATTTCCTCAAATTTGGAAGATTTAGGCAGCTCCATTTTTTTAATCCATCTGCTCGTTTTCTCTCTGATGATATTCACAAAGAGCAGGGGCGAGAGGATCAATTCTTCGATTACAGGAATGGAGATTAGCCCATTATGCTCAGAGAAGAAAACCCCAGAAAGCATCAGGCATTGTGAATTTCCATTAAAATGGTGCATTTCACTGGATGTATACATATATTTCATACTTAACCAGAGCTGCATAAAACCTTAAATCAATTAATTTTCCAGCTTTATTATGTTTAAGCGTCTTTCTCATTCACTAAACAGGCAGAAAGGAGCAGAAAAAGCCACCTCCTGCAGCAGCAAAGACTGAGAAAGGTGATGTTTTCTTCTTTTGTTTCCTTTTCGAACTGGGGACAGTGCTAAGCTGCTCAGCGATCAGCCTTAGTTAATTGCAGAAAATAATTTTGCGAAAGCGCTTCCAAATTTCTGATAGAAAAGTGGTTCTGAGTGTCTTTTGTCTGTGATTCATCGTGCCACGCTCGGGTGGGGAGCCTTACTGATCATCCAGGCAGTGGAGACCATCTTCCTTCTGGGATATTAGGAAATTGCCTTTGAATCACAGTTTTTCCTTCAAAATGGAGTAGAAGAAAGTGCAGCCAGCAGCCTCCCCCTGCGCTGGGCTGTTGGGTGGGCTCTGGGACGAGGCAGAGCAGCCCCCAGGGGCAGCAGGGGAGGGCTGCTGACCGGGGCTGTGCTGTGTGCAAACCGCAGGTGAGCAGCCCAAGTCTGGAGACAGAAGCGGTTACAGCAGTCCCGGCTCCCCCGGGACTCCAGGCAGCCGTTCCCGCACCCCCTCTCTGCCCACCCCACCAGCCAGGGAGCCCAAGAAGGTGGCAGTGGTTCGTACCCCTCCGAAATCTCCCGCCTCCGCCAAGACCCGCGTCCCGCCCGCCGCCGCGCCCATGCCCGACCTGAAAAACGTCAAGTCCAAAATCGGCTCCACCGACAACCTGAAGCACCAGCCCGGAGGTGGCAAGGTAAACACGGGCTCTGCTCCTGGCTGAGGGGGGACAGTGTGTGCTGGATGCTCCCTCTGGGCTGGCAGGGCCTCCCTGCAGCAGCGCTGGGCACTGGGCACTGGGCACTGGGCACGGGCAGGCTCCTGCCTGGCTCTGCTTCACCTGGAAGGTTTGTGGGGTTGGATGCTTGGCCTGGAATTCCTTGCTCAGCTGTCCCATGGAGAGCTCGTGGTGAGGGTCTCGTGGGGGAATGGCGTTCCCTGGTGGTGCCAATGCCCAGGCAGGGGCAGCAGGCTGTGAGCTGAGGAGTGGCAGGGTCAGGGCTGTGTTTCTGAGTGCCACCCTGTCCCTGGGGCAGGCGACAGGAAGGTCTGGCTGCTCCTTCTGAGGGTCTCAGGCTCGGACCCCACATTTTGCCAGACATTGGGATTTTGGATCCAGCTCTGTTGGCAAGGTTTTGGGTTGTGTTGTGCCACCAGGTGCTACACAGTGCAGGGTGGCATGGCCAGAACTGGTGGCACGTCTGTCCTTCCAAACACTTTGCCCTCCCAGAAAATCTGTTTCATGAGCAAAGTGACCTCTGGGCTCCAAGTGCTTGGGAATGAGGGTCTTGGATTAAATTCTGCTTGGGAATGAGGGTCTTGGGTTAAATTCTGCAAGCCTGGCAGGGGACACTGCCTGTCCTGGGGGTGGCACTGCCTGTCCTGGGGTGACACTGCCTGTCCTGGGGTGGCACTGCCTGTCCTGGGGGTGGCACTGCCTGGCTGCAGACCTTGCAGAGCCATAACAAACGTTCCCTGAGTGCTGTGCATGACATTTTGTGTGAGCAGGTACCTCGGTGGCTCTGAATGTTCCCCTTTGGCACGGGGGGGAGGCTTTGGGCTGGCTCCTCTGCATCCTGTGAAGTGGCAGCCTGCTTCTCCATGGCCTTTCCAGGCACTTCCCACCGTGGCTGGTGATTCACTGGCTTTGTGCCACCATCCAGGGGGGCTCTGGAGCCTGGGCAGGGCTCTTGGTCATGAGACAGCAGCACATGAGCACAGTGTCCTTTTGGGGGGGGCTCAGCCCTCCTGCCCACTTAGCACAAGACTGGGGGTTTTTCTTGCCACCTCCACAAACCCTGTTCTCCAGGGATTTTAGAAGGAACCCTTGTTTACTGGAAAATAGTTAAATTATTTGCTTGTTCTTTTTTTAATCCAGCTTTTACAAGTTGCTTTTTTCCCCCCCTCTCTGCTTCTCTGTTCGTTGTTGTTGCTGAAAGAGTAAGGACAGCTGAATCTGGGACAATTCCTTGCTCTTTGCAGGGGAGAATGGCTGGATGCTCTGCTGGGGATTCTGTAGACTGCTCCCAGCAGAATGGCTGCAGCTGGAGCAGAAGGGGCTGATCCCAGACATTTGATTTGAGGCTGCTCAGAAATGGGTTTGGAGCCTGCTCTCTGTGCAGATTCCAGACCCCCAGGCTGGGCAAGCAAAGGAACAGCCAGGCCAGGTCTCTGCCCGTGCTCCTGCATGTCTGAGCACTCGTGCTGTGGCTGCATCACCCAGCGTGGCTCTGGCACAACCTACTCTGGCACAGCTGGGTGCTGATTTGGGGATTAGTTGGTGTAAACTGGGGCAATCCTGCTGGAGGCACAGGCCAGCCCTGGTGCCTCTCATGCTGGAGAGGCAGGGCACTGCAGGGAGCTCTCCTGGGCTGGGATGCTGGGGTGGAGGCCAGGTGCCTGCTCAGCCCTGGGGAAGGTGCCACCAGCAGTGTCTGTGCCCAGGGAGGTGACGCTGCTGGGGGCTCTCGTGGTGCCTCTCACAGCCCCACACCTGTGGGCTGTCACCTGCATTTACACCTGTGGGGGTTGTGAGGGCACTCCAGGCTGTGTGGGGAAGGAGCAGGGATTGTCTTCACCCTGGGGCTGTCTGGAAGTGCTGCCAAGGTGCCCGAGGTGGCTGCAGGGCAGCTCCCTACACAGCCAGGGGGGAAAACAAGCCCTGAATGGAGCCAGCTTTGTGAGCACAGAGATCAGCTGCAGGGAAGGCTTTGGGGCTGCAGGGA
Source organism: Loriotus luctuosus (assembly GCA_035582745.1). Classification (NCBI taxonomy): domain Eukaryota; kingdom Metazoa; phylum Chordata; class Aves; order Passeriformes; family Thraupidae; genus Loriotus; species Loriotus luctuosus. Next base: position 893,454 of record JAWWEY010000114.1, read on the forward strand.
GTGGCCAGCAGTGCTTCCCAGCCCCATTCCCACCCACCAGGGACGTGTTAGGAATGTGCCACAGCACTGGGATGGGGCTGCATCCCTGGGATGGGGCCTGGGGCTGCATCCCTGTCCTGGTGCTGCATCCCTGGGATGGGCATCACTGCCATCCCTGGCAGCATTTCTGGCTTTCTCTTGGCAGCTGTGGAGGGAATGTGAGCCCTGTGCAGAGCAGAGCTGGGTGTCCCCTCCCAGTGCTGGACACACAGCTGCTGCTCCCCAGCCTGGCCAGTGGCACCTGTTTGCCCAAGGCCAGGTGTGCCTGGCCCAGAGCTGGAGCTGGGCAGGCATTTTTCTCTCAGCTCCATCCCTCCTCGTTCCACTGGCTCTGCAGGAGCCCTGGTGGGGTCTCTGGGCCCTGGTGGGGTCTCTGGGCCCTGGTGGTGCCTCGGCCCTGCCTCCCAGTGGGGTTTGCTGTGCTGCCCAGTGTGTTCCCTGTTCTCTCAGTGGAGGATCCAGGCTGAGCTGTTTGGCTGGTGTTTGTGGCCTGGGACCCAGGGCTGCAGCACTCTCCAGGAGTGTCCAGTGTTGAGCTATAACCTGCCCACCTCCATCTTCCCTTTCCAGCCCAGGAACACAAAAATCTGTGCAGCAAGCCAGAGATTTCCCTTTTTGCTGCTGGCACTGGAAGGCAGGTTCCTGGTTTTAGGGCTGTAACACATGGTCAAGCTGCAGATGGTCATGTTGTTTCTCACGCTCTTTTCTGGCTACTAAAGGTGCAGATAATTAATAAGAAGCTGGACTTTAGCAGCGTTCAATCCAAGTGTGGCTCAAAGGATAATATCAAACACATCCCGGGCGGAGGCAGTGTGAGTACCTTCACACTTTCAATGCTCTATCTCAGTGCTGATGATAACTGGCATGTTGTGTCCTCTGAACTGCCAATGCTATCTGCAGTGACCCTGCCAGCAGATAGCTATTGGTGACGTGCAATGACTCTTTTCTGGCTACCAAAGGTGCAGATAATTAATAAGAAGCTGGACTTTAGCAGCGTTCAATCCAGGTGTGGCTCAAAGGATAATATCAAACACATCCCGGGCGGAGGCAGTGTGAGTACCTTCACACTTTGAATGCTCTGTAATAACCCTGATTTTAGTGGCATGTTGTTACACTAATCACCAATGCTATCTGCAGCCACGCTGCTGTCACATAGCCATTGGGGACGTGCTGTCATTTAACCCTTTAACCCAAAAATGAACCCTAACGAGTCCTGGACATGCCTGCCATGGACAGAACTAACTGCCCCGTGTCCAAACCACGTCTGTAACCAAACATCCCAGTGACCCCGGGGCTCTGCACTGCCTGGAAGGCTGGGAGCCTCCTGGGCTGTGGGATGGGGCCCCTGGCACAGGGTGGTGCAGGAGATGGGTAGGTTTATGAGCAGACCCAGTCCTCATTGCTCAATGTGCTGCTAAATTGGACATGATCCTGCCCAACACGTGAACGTGCCCGTTCCCATCAGGCAAGTATGATCCATGCAAATATGAAGTTTCTCCTTGCTAATGAATGTGTCCAGCAGCGCCCACGGGGGCTGAGCCTGCAGTATTGTTGAGCTAATTGATTGGAACGCTGGCATTTCCAGCTGTCCCCACATAAATACCAGACTCAGCTTTCAGTTACTGTGCCAGAAACCTGGAGAAACTCCACAGAGGTTGGTGGATTTACAGCTGGAGACAGTTTGGGTCCAGGAAAGATGCTGGGCTGAGGGAGGCACATCCCTGAGACCCCAGGCAGTGTCACTGGGGCTTGTGGGGCCTGCCCTGAAATTCCCCATGGATTTTCCTTGATCTCTGTGGATGCTCTCCCTGGGAAACTGAGACTTGCAGAAGGCTTGGCAGGTGAACACAGGGACACAGCTGGCTTTGCAACCTCTGTTAAATTTGGTGTCACTCTGCAGTTCCTTCCCAGGCCAGAGGAGCTGCTGTGCAGAGCTCAGACCCCTGTGAAGCAGTTCCATGGTTGTTCCTCTTCCTTGCTCTGGGGTCCTGCCCTGCCCAGGGTGGGGTGGGCCAGGAGCTGGTGCTGGCCACGAATCCCACCAGCTGTGGCTGGTGATGAGCTGGGCCCTTCCTGCACAGAGCTCACGCCGTGGGCTTTGCAGCTGCTCTGAGTTAAGAATTACCTGGATTTTCATCTGGGGCTTGTGATCCCTCCCCAGAGCTGAAAGCCCCATGGGCTCTGCATGGCTGCAGCAGCTCTGGGAGCAGAGCCTGGCAGGGGCAGTGCCAGGCTGTCCTGGGGCTCCCTGGGAGGGGGCAACGAGAGACCCCAGGGCTGTGGGACTGAAACCCATGGCAGCAGCCCCTGCCCAGCCATCCCTGCTGCCAGAGGGAGCTGCCACTCCCTGGGGTTGGTGCCTGGGCTCTGAAGCCTGTGGATGCTCTGAGCAGGGGGTGCCTCAGGCAGGAGTTGGCCTTGGCATTGCTGGTGCTGAGGGTGGGATCCCCAGGTCTCTGGCACTGCTTCCCCAGGCAAACAGCTCTGTTCCCCTTTTCCTTTCTTGCTAAAATGGGGAGGATCCTTCTCTGCTCCCCAGCAGGATGGAAAGGGATGACAGAGTCCTGTCTGTCACAAAAGGGACTGGGAATGAGAGCAGAAAGTTCCAATTGCTGACTGCTTGTTCTGGAAACGAGAAGACTTTCAGTCCCAGGTCTCAGTGGTGCCTGAATTGCTGAGACCCTTCAGGGTACAGCTGGGATTACAAAGGCACCAGCTGCCCTTTTTGGGTCTGTTTCCTACTTTCCAACCAAATCCAGCTCCTCTCCTGCCCCAGTGCATTAAACGTGTGACCTTTCCTACGCTGTCCCCACGTCTGTGTCACGGTGTGCTCCCAGACCCTGAGGGGCTGCTTTCCTCCCTCTCTGTCTCCTGTCAAATGTGCCTTTTGGTCTGTGTGAGCAGCAGAGACAAGGCAGGGCAGCAGGGCTCTGTGCCTGGGGCTGTTGCTGCTGTTCCTGGCTCCGGGCTGGGCTCAGGGCTGTGACAATCACTGAGGGTGCTGGGGCCAGCTGAGGACTGCAGGATGCACCTTCCCCTGGGGCATTTGGGTCAGCCCCAGTGCTGAGAGGGGGAGCAGAGGCTGCAGTGGATCCTGGTGCTGGTCTGGGGGCTGCTGGGAGGAGCAGCTCCTCTCACAGCTCCCTTTGGTGCTGGCCCATCCTCCTGGGGCTGCTGAGAGCATCACACTGCCCTGGGGGAGCAGCTGCTCCCTGGGGAGGCCAGGCTGTCCCAGAGCCAGCCTGAGGTGGGGGTGATGCCATTTCTCCTGCCCAGCCCCACTCACCCAGCTGGCCAGGCTGTCCCAGAGCCAGCCTGAGGTGGGCATGGTGCCATTTCTGCTGCCCAGCCCCACTCACCCAGCAGCAGCTGCCCCTCAGGGCCGGTGGGAGTCCCCAGCCAGGCTCCAGGGTGACCTGGGGGGTCCTGGGGGTGTTCTGTCCCCCTTGTCTGCTGCTCCTGCCGTGTGTGTGCCTGCTCTGAGGCTCCTCCCTGGTGTGTGGCTGCTGCCCAGCCCTGCAGCCCCGTGCTGTCCCTGTGTCTGTCCCGTGTCCCCGTGTCCGTGCCACGAGCGCTCTGGGGACGGGGGGATCCCTGCAATTGCTGGAGCCCAGCTCAGAGACATCGTGGGCAAAGAGCATCAAAACGTGGCTTAAATGTCACAAAATGCTGTTGTGGTTCAATACTTTATGATTGCCATTTTAATTTCTATGATGTAAACTCCAAATATTTAGATTTTGCTTTGCTTTTTTTTTTTTTTTAACCCTTATTTCTGTTACAGCATTTTTCAGAAATGCATATTTTGGTCACTCTTTTGAAAGTTCTGTGCACATTGATCATTTCTGTTCTTTCAGTTTTTGTGGACATAAGCTTTATGTTTTACACCAGAAAAGGTATTTATTTTTTTACATTTTCTCTCTGGTATATCTCCTCCTTTTGGATGATGTGTATGCAAATCTTAAATTAATTACCACTCCACTTTCTCTCTCACTCGAGCACTTTAAAATTGCCTCTACTCCCCCCTCTGTGGAGAGGTGGTCTCGTGCATGCTGACGTGTTAAGAGGCTCCTGCACACGGGCATTAATGATCTCCCATTTCTGATGGCAGTTTCTTTGGTGTCATTAATCCTCCTGGGGCTGGAGCTGTCCTTTCCCTCCAATCCAGCTCAGGTGCTGCTGTGTGTTGTGCTCCCCCTCCCCAGCTGCCCGTGCTGGCCCCCAGCTCATCCCCTTCTCATCTCTCCCCCCGGGCAGGTGCAAATCGTTTACAAACCAGTCGACCTGAGCCATGTGACATCCAAATGTGGTTCCCTGGGCAACATCCATCACAAACCAGGTACCCTCGGGGCTCTGGGGGTGTGAGAGGGGCAGAGGGCTGGGCAGGGGCTGAGGGGAGGCAGTGACTGCAGCACCCCAGTGAGCCCTGCAGTGCTGGGTGCTGTTCCAGCTCCTGAGCCACCTCTCGCTCTTCTCCTGCAGGTGGTGGCCAGGTGGAGGTGAAATCTGAGAAACTGGACTTCAAAGATAAGGTGCAGTCGAAAATCGGGTCCCTAGATAACATCAGCCACGTCCCTGGAGGAGGCAATAAAAAGGTAAAGGGGCCCTGGGGACAGGTGTGTCCTGCTGGGGGTGTGAGGGACAGGGGACAGTGGTGGCACTGCCCAGGATGGCCCCTGAGTGAGCACGAGCCAGTGACAGCCTCTGCTGTGCTTTCCTGCTCTCTCTGCCGCCTCTGGAGCTTTTTGTGTCTCAAGCCCTTCCCACCAAGTGTCACCATCAGCCAGTCCCGTGCTGTGCTGCTGCTGTGACACAGAGCTGGCAGCTGCAGAGCTGCTGGATCCCCAGTGAAAGTGCAGCATTAGAGGCTCAGCTTTATTTAGAGCAGGTGACTTTGCAGCAAACTGGCCCTCCTGAAGGTGATTTCTCCTTCCTGACCGAGGGCTCTGTGAAGGGAGGGGAGTGTTTGGGGATTAAACTGAGACACAAAAGGCACTCGGGTCAGGGAGGTGAGCTGGGGCTGAGCTGTTCCCACCAAGGCTTTGATGGTGACTTCAGTGAGTCTTGGCCAAGTGAAACAGCCCCACAGCTGGGCTTCAAGGCCACCAAGTGCCCAGCAGGCAGGGGGGTGAGGACATCAGGTAAGCGCAGAGCTGAGACTCCAGCCTGGCCACACGCAGGGTTCAGCTTCCCCAGGGAAAAGCGGGTTTTATCTTGCTTGTTTTTGCAGCACTTTTGTCTCAATGGGAGGGGAAGGTTCTGTTTCAGCTCCTGTATTTTAGCACTTTGTTCTTGGCCACGTGTTCTCTGTGCAGCTCCAGCTCTCACCTCCAGCTGGCCTCTGACTGCGGGACCGCTTGACTTCCTTACCCTTCTCTCTGCCGTGCATCAGCTCCCCTGTGCTTCCCTGAGCCTTTTGCCATCGGCTTTGTGATTCCAGTGATGGCTCTGTCACGTCCTGGCACATTCACTGGGCCATAGTTGGAAGAACTTGCCCTCTGCAGGGGAGTTTCTCTGCAAGGCTTTGACCCAGCAGTGGCATCACCTCCTCCAGCCTGGTGGCTGCTCCTCCCCTGCCTAAACCCAGCCTGGAGGAGGTTCTGGGTGTAACTGAGTCCAGGTGCAGCTCTGCTGCCCCTTTCCCATGTCCCCAAGCCCCTCCTTGCTCTGTGACACACAGATCCACACTGGGACTCACAGCCCACAGCTCTTTAGGCTGAGCTCTGGTTCCTGTGCTGGGTGTGCCGTGGGGAGCTGGGTGCTTTGTGCTCTGCCCAATTCCCTGTGCTGTTCCTAGAGTTTTCCTCCCTGGCTCCAAAGGCAGCCACTCTTCTTTCTATGAGTCAGTGAATGGCCCTGTTTTTCAGATCTTTTTCTCCCCAGTTTTCTATTTCTTTTCTATATTTTTTTGTCTTTTTCCTTCTGGCTGACATTTCTTGGATCATGGTTTTTGTTGCTGATGCATTTTTTGCCCCCCACTGCCCTGGGTGGGTTTCTTCACCTGTAGAGAGAGAAAGGCAAGGAAGACAAGACCTGGACCCCGAGCCCAGACCCTGCTGGGCTCCAGGCCCTGGTGCTGGAGCCACTCAGCCCCATGGAGAGCCAGCCCCCAGCCTTGCACTCGGCTGGGGAGGGCACCTGTAAGTAGCAAACCAGATCCAGTTCACCGGGAGAGGGGTTTGGCTCCTGGGAGCAGCTCTGTGGGCTAAGGGGAAGCTTCATGTGCCACGTCCCCCCATGATCTCTGCCAGGGGAGTGGGAGCAGCCCAGGTTGTGCCCTCTGCGTTCTGGGACCCAGGACCTCGCCTGGGGAGGATTTGGCAGCATCCAGACACTCAGGTCCTGCTGTCCCCTCTGGTGCCTTGGACGTGCTGAGGCCTGGGGCACTGCTCTGAGCTCTGCTGCCACCTCTCAGCCGCCGTGTCTGGGTGGATACCTGGCAGGTCCCTGTGTCCCCTGGCCATGCCCCTGACCGCCCTCCTCTCCCTCACAGATTGAGACTCACAAGCTGACCTTCCGCGAGAACGCCAAAGCCAAGACCGACCACGGCGCCGAAATCGTCTACAAGTCCCCGACCATCTCCGGAGACGCCTCCCCGCGCCGCCTTAGCAACGTCTCCTCCAGCGGCAGCATCAACCTGGTGGACTCCCCCCAGCTGGCCACGCTAGCCGACGAGGTGTCCGCCTCGCTGGCCAAGCAGGGCTTGTGATCGCGGCACGGCGGCCACCGGGAGAGAAGACAAGGAAAGGAAACGAAAAAGAAAAGAAACAAAAATAATAATCTGGCCTTCTTCCTCTGTTCCTTTTACAGCTGCTTCCCCGTCCCTAACTGGTTAATGATTTAACCTGCTTTTACTGTTCATTCAGCTCTAGCTCCAGGACTTCAAAATCAGTGACACTATGAGGTACAAAACCTCCTCTCCCCCTGCTCCTCGGAGCGCACAGCCCGTCCCGTCGCGTCCCCGCGCTCCCCCTGCTCCTGCCCTCGCTGTCCCAGCCCTGCCCGGGGCCCCCGGCGAGGCGGGGAGGGGGCCCGAGGGGCGGCCACAGCACGACGCTGACCCGAGCACCCCGCACCAGCACAGGGCAGCGGGTGGCCCTCCCGGGAAGGGGCTGTGACCTGGCCCAGCTCGTGTCCTGCCGCTGGCCGGGCCGGGTGCGCAGCCAGGGCTGCGGGGAGGTGCCCTCCCTCCCTCCCCGCGTTAAATTTGCCTGCTGATTTGGAAGAAACCTTTTGTTTTTATTTCCGAAAGCCGAGATGTGTATGAAGATAACGGCCAGGTACCCCTAACCCGCTCTCAGCTCCGGCAGCTGGAGTCCCGGCGAGGCCGGGTGCCCGCTCCGAGGGGCCCCGGGCGGCCGTTCCCCTCTCCGTGGCTGTGCTGGAACCGCTGAGTGGATGAGTAGAGGCTTTTCCCCATTCCTTTGGCAGCCCCTCGTGTCGTAGAGTAGATTTGTCTGTATATGCTTGGACCGTGCCAGGGTGATTGTTTTCATAAACGAGCATGTGTTTGAAAAATAAATGCTGTAAGTAGTTTTGAGCTGCCCCGCGCCGGCTCCGGCCGTGCCCAGCCCCGGTGCCGCAGGAGGAGCCCGGCACCGCATGTCTGCCGGAGGAGGGGCACCCACAGCTCCAGGGCTGGCATGGCTCCTGGATTTGGGTGCAGCTTGTGACATTTTTGGGTTGTTCTTTTTCTTTCCCTGCAAGGTCAGCTCAGCGATGGCGGAGGTGGCAGCTCCATGGCTCTGCTGTGCCGGTGGCAGCGGAGAGACCCCGGCAGGACGCGGGGAGGCGGCAGCAGCTCCCCCAGCCCGGGGCCTGCGGCTGCTCCCTGGTACTGAAGCCCCTTTGCGGGCGCTCCCCGGTGTGAGTTGGCAGCATCTCACCCCTCACACAGCACTGACCACCCCAGCACACTCGGGGACAGGAGCCAGTCGAATTATTGCTTTGGCTGCTCTTGTTCCTGTGGCTCCCTGGGGAGCAGGAGGGTGTCCCGTGGCTGTCCCTGCCTGCCCCTTCCCTCTACAACCAAAGAGGCCGAAATGCCACCAGAGCAGCTGTGTGTGCCCTGCCCTGTCCTCCTGTCTCCCCCAGGGGCCCCAGCCGAGCTCTGGGGGTTCAGCTGGAGCTGGGAGGGCGGAGGGGGCCCCTGCACCCCCGGGCTGTGCTGCAGGGAAAGCCGTGCTTTCCAAGCAAGGGCTGCAGTCCTGGTCCGACAGGGCTGGCGGGGGGTCAGGGCCCCTGGTTGTCCTTGGGGTGGTGGCTGGGTGCCACGGAGGCTGCCAGAGCAGCTGTTCCTGGGCAGAGCAGCAATTCCTCCCCGGACAGGACCTGTGAACCCCCTCTCGCCCCTGCCCCTCTGCAGGGCTGGGCTGCCGCAGGCCTGGCTGTGGATGGAGATGGTCTGAGGGGTCCAACCCTTCTCTGTGCAGCCCCAGGAGCTGCTTTATTGCTGGGGAGAGGCTGGTCCAGCAGCACCATCATGTCCAGCTTGTCACTCGCTCCGTTCACTTGACTCCATGATTGTAAGACTCTGTGCTCCGTCCCTGCCTCTGTAGCGCTGTAGGAGCCGCCGCGCTTTTTGTCCTTTGTAGAACGAGCAAGTTGGGAGAACCCTCAAAGCATCACCTCCTTACCCCTCTGGGCTGCAGGCCGGGGTAGCTGAGCTCGCCCGTCCTGTGCCACCCCTGTCCCCTCCGTGCAGCCCCTGAGGGACACCAGCACCCAGGGTGGGATGGCCTCGGTGCACCGAGCTCCAGTGAGCAGCCCCTTCCTACTCTGAGTGTCCTCAGCCCCGGCTGTTGTCCCCCCGGGGGCTGTGGGGTGCCAGGACAGCCCTTTACAGCCACCACGTCACCCGCTGTCCCCTCCAGCAGCCCGAGCCACGTCCCCTGCCCCAACCCTGCCTTCAGACCCAGGACCCGGTGCGCAGCCGGACAAAACCTGACCCCCGGCTTTTCCTTTACTCCACACACATCTTGGGTCTGAAAAGGGTTAAAACCGGCACTGATTAAAAAAAAAAAAATCGTATTTCTGCACTCCAAAAGATTCTGCGTGTTAGCCAAGGTCGGTGCCAGCCTGTGTGGTGTTGGCAGCCCCGTGCCCCCCGCGCCACGCCGGGGAGGGGAGGGAAGGTTTGATCTCAGTGTATCATTCTAGCTTAGCTTCTGTCTGTGGGTGTCCATAGTGTATCGTGTGTTTAACAACTGGTTTACACTGTTGCCGTAAAAGTGAATTTGGAAATAAAGTCATTACTACGATAATGATAATTGGCACCTCTTTTGCATGGGGGGGATGTGGGGTGGGGGATCCATCCACTGAGCCATTGACTGGGGCAGCACCGAGGGGCAGAGACTGAGTTGCAATTTTTTACTGTTTAAGCTCCCACACTTCTTCCTGGAGCACAGAGGGGTGACTGTCCCTGCTGGAGCCAGGAAGGACACAACAGTCCCTGGATGAGGACCAGCAGCACCCAGTTAACCTCAGAAATGTAAAATAACCCCCAACCCAGAACTGTAAAATAACCCCCAGCCCAGGGGTTCCTCCTCTTGCTGACAATAACTGCTGGAAAATAACATCACACAGGAAAAAAAAGGCCACTGAAACACAGGAGGGAAGCAGTTGATCTGAGTGCACTGAGGGTCCCTTCCCTGTCCCAGCCCAGCGTTTCACACTCATTAAATGGAATATTACATTTTAATTTTTTTTTAATCTTTTCTTCTTTTTTTTTTTTTTATAAGCACATTTGTGCTTTGCCAACAGAATCAAGACATTAACAAAGATCAGCTTCTCGGAAGAAAAGCATTTCTATATAACAAGGACATTACACAGCTCAAAGCAGGAAAAGAAAATATTTACAAAATACAAGGTGGGTTTTTTTTGTGTGGTTTTTATAATGCTAAAAGGGTTATTCAGAATTTTCAACCTTATAAATAGAAAAGCACTTCTGCAGAGGGATATGGTAGCGCCGTTGTTTGTTGGGTTTTTGTTTTAAAGAAACGATGACGGATCCTTTAAGCTAGAACAGAACCAAAACCACAAGATCATGTTGAAAATTGTGAAAACCCTGACCATGAAGCAGTTCAGCGACTATTTCTTTACGATTACAAAATGGAAAAAAAAAAAAAAAAAAAGTCCTTTGTATTTTTTTTTTTCCCGTTTTTTTTTTTTTGGTGATGTGATTATACATAAGACAGGCACAATGCTAGCAACAGGACAGGGCCCAGGAGCCACACCGTCAGGACCGGGAAGCGTGACGATGGGGACGGTGTGCGGGGTCCGGGATCGCTGCGGGTGCGGAACCGGGCGGGAGGGGACGGGGAGGAACAACAAACTGGGGCTCAAACTCAAATACCTGTCAGGAGGGGGCACGGCGGGCGCCCCGAAATGAAACGGAACCAGCACCGGAGCTGGCACGGTGCGGGAGTGGAGCGAAGCTGTGGTGACCCCAGGCGGGATCAGGATGATGACCCTGATCCCCCACCAGGAGCTGCCTCCATCCTTCCCTCTCTGCCCCCTTGTCTGACACAAACCCACCTGCTGGACCCCCAGCCCGGCTGCTCCTCGCTCACAGCTCCCCCAGCCCAGCTCCAGCTGAACAGCCTCACCCCAAAGGGCATCCAAGTGTTCCGGGAATTCTGCTCCTGCTCAAAGCATCGGGGGCTCTTCCCCTCCCTGCCCTCGCCACACACCAAGTGTGCACAAGGTGCTTCCCAACTCCCACGCCAAGCTGTGGGTGGAGCAGCCACAAGGTCCCCTCCTTTCCCCCTGCCAGGAATGCAGCCAGAGCCATGGCTGCTCCAAACCAGGGGAGAAGGAAGGGAGAGGTGTCCCCAGGGGCAGAACGAGGATCAGGGAGGGACAGAATCCCCCCCTTTGGATACCTGGAACTACAACCTGGGGCAGGAAAATGCAGGAGGGTGAAGTGCAGGTGGGCACTCTGCACGTGAGGACAGCCAGACAGTGAAGGTTGCAATCCCAAGACATCACTTTTCACCACTAATTTCACTCCACTAAAACCTTTCAGGGTGGGGGGAGTGGGTTAAGAGAAAATGACACCCTTTTGGTGGGAAAAACTATCCCCGAAATCTGCTAGTCAGCTAAATCCTGTGCTCTAGTTTTATACACCTAAAGGAGGGAGGAAAGGGGAGGGGGTCTGGTGGGCTGCTCCCCTCCCGAGGCTTCACTCCGCTGGGAGGAATCTGGGGGCTCATTCATGTGACGAGGAAACATGGAGAAGGAAAAAAAAAAAAAAGAAAACAAAAGAAAAAAGAAAAAAAAAAGGCCAGTTATAGGCAATTAAAAATGGTGATGTTTTTTAGCAAGTGTTTAATGGACCAATCTGCTGGTCAAGGGTCTGCATCTGAGGCCCCTGCAGATCCCATAGGGATGTAGGGTCCTACCAAAGCTGCTGCCTTCCTCATTTTGTGTTCTTTTCCCCTGCAGGGTCCAGCAGGAGCCCGGGGTGCACCAGGGGTCCGAGGGATGAAGGGTCGCAGGGTAAGCACT
>JAWWEY010000114.1:905097-947496 GCA_035582745.1 Loriotus luctuosus
GAGAAGGAAAAAAAAAAAAAACAAAACAAAACAAAAAAGAAAAAAAAAAAAAGAAAACAAAAAACAGTTTCTAAACTCCTTAAATTCACTAAAAACTGTGAAAATTCCCGGCAGGATGTTTGAATATCAAACGCAGATTTTGGAAGCTTTAATGCCAAGAGTTAGTTCTGTGTGTTGGTTTGCTCATGTCTCCCGTGTGTCTCTATCTGTGCGCTGGCCGCAGGACTGCGGAGCAGGAGGAGGAGGAGGAGGAGGAGGAGGAGGAGGAGGAAGAGGAGGAAGAGGAGGGGGGGGCCAGCGGGGCTCGGCTCTTGAGGCTGGGCAGGCTGGGCGAAGCCGAAGTGCCATCGCATTCCCGGGAGGATTTGCTGCCCGACGTGCGGCGGGTGCAGCGCGAGAGCCGGTCCTGGGGGTCGGGCTGCTCCTCGCACTCCGTCCGGGGGTCGTAGGAGAGCGGGAAGGTGCGGCGCTCCCAGGGCTGCACGGCCTGGGGGAGAGACAGCAGTCACGGAAAATGCCCGGGAAATCCCCCAAAAGCCGCCTGTCCTCACTCCCCGCACGGATCCGGAGCTCAGAGCTGCTCCTGCTGCAGACTCCCAGCTCGGAGCAGCGTCTGGGAAGCTTCAGCAGATGTGGAGAGGACACAGAGCCAGCTGCTGGCAGCGCTTCCCGTGCCCTCATCCCACCTGGGCCAGTGCTCCAGCACTGCCCACAGATGGCTGCCAGGCTGCTCCTCACACCAGGGTCACCTGTGGTGTCACACCTGTGGCGCCACACCAGGGCCACCTATGGTGCCACAGCTGCCTTCCCACACCAGGGCCACCTGCAGTGCCACACCTGTGCCCCACACCAGGGTCACCTGTGGTGCCACACCTGTGGTGCCACACCAGGGCCACCCATGGTGCCACACCTGTGCCCCACACCAGGGCCACCTGCAGTGCCACACCTGTGTCCACACCAGGGTGACCTGCGGTGCCACACCTGTGCCCCACAGCAGGGCCACCTGCAGTGCCACACCTGTGCCCCACAGCAGGGTGACCTGTGGTGCCACACCTGTGCCCCACAGCAGGGTGACCTGCAGTGCCACACCTGTGTCCCCACAGCAGGGTGACCTGCAGTGCCACACCTGTGTCCCCACAGCAGGGTGACCTGCGGTGCCACACCTGTGCCCCACAGCAGGGTGACCTGCCCTGGCCGCAGCCAGCACCCACCTGCTCGTCCAGGCCGGCCTCGGGCGTGGAGCACCGCGTGTCCTCGCTGGACAGGAGCCGCAGGGAGTCCCGGGACAGGGGGGTCAGGGGGGCACAGAGCAGTTCAGGGCTGATGGGGCTGCGTGGTGAGTGGGTGTGGGACAGCTCCAGGTGGGAGTGGTAGTTGCCCACCTCAGGGGATGCTGGCTGGGGAGTCGAGGGGTTCCCCAGCTGGGGGGTCGTCCGTCCGTCTGTTGATCTGTAGGACCTGAGACAGGAGCAGGTTTGAGAGCCCGGCCATGCTTCCCCCCTGCTGCCTGATCCTACCCTGGGATCCTTTTGCCCTGATGGGAACACGAGCAGGGGATGCCACAGCCCAGAGATAAAATCCACCCTGTCCCATTTCCAGCGTCTGGGTCCATCACTGATGCTGCTCTCCTGAGGTTCCGTGTCCCACACATCTCCTACACTCCCAGTGCTGCACAAACACCACGATGAGAAGCTCCTCATGGAATCAAGACACTTCCAAGTGTTTCCCCCTCCTCACACCAGGTGACCCCTGGCAGCAGCTCAGGGTCTGAGTGCAGGGAATCAGCAATGCTGGAAATGCAGCAATTTCAGCAGCTGGGAGTGGGAGGAGCACAGTGAAACCCCGAGACCTCAAGAATTACAAAAGCCTGAGCTCTGACACAGAGTCCAGATAAAAACCCACAGGCTACAAGCACAGAAACATAACTGAGTTCCCAAATCCATGTGCAACTCTCCAAGATGAATTGCAACAGCAAGTGGCCATCAAGGACTTCAGAGGTAAGAAATGGACTAAAAAACAGCAAAACATCCCACTCTCCAGGAGCACTGGGAACTGCAGCTGCAGAGGAAACAGAGCAGCAGCAGCACAAGGGGGGTTTGCCACAAGCCAGGTTTGCACCTGCAGGAACCCCCAGAGTGGCAGGAACCAAAACCACAGCAGTGTTGAGGGCAGGGACAGAGCTGTGGCTCTGCCCCAGAACAAAGTGACTCCAGGCAATCAAACCCTGGTGATGGAACTGAGAAGAGCAAACCTCTTCTTGAGCAGGTTTATGATGAGATCAACAGCTGTGAACAGTGGTGGTTTTAGACACCCACTCATAAAGACACAGCAGGAAGGGAACTGAGTGCCCAGTGCCAGTGTCCTTGATCCTGCAGGAATGATGCCATTGCAAGCCCTGTGCCTTCCCCTGGAGTCTGGGCTGGCACAGCATCTCCCACACTTCTGCAGCAGCAGAAATGCTTGAGGAGGAAGCACTTCGTGCAGCTGTCTGCACCAAACTGGGCTGGGGCTTCACCCCCACCTAAGCAAGGCTGTGTCCCCTCCCACACGGGCTCCTCAAGCTGGGTGACACCAAACTTTTCAACTTTCAGGCATTTGTAGGAATCCCAGTGAGCACCCCCGTGCTGGGAATGTGGCCCTGAGGGCAGGAGGGCAGGGCTGTACCTGCTGCCCCGGCGCTGGGGGGGGACACTCGTGCTCCAGAGCCACCGCGCCCGCTCCATCTCCTCACACTTGCCGTGCCGAGCAGCGAAGGCTGAATCTGACAAGTCCTCAACCTGGAAAGGGAAGGGCAGAGGGCTTGGTCAGAGCTTTCTCCTTTAACACAACCATCTCTGTACAGTTTTGCCAGCACTAGTTGCAGTGAGAATTTAAATGTTTGAGTTGTAGAATGTCCTGAGTTGGGAGGGACCCACAGGGATCATCCAGTGCAGCTCCTGGCCCTGCAGACACCCCAACAATCCCACCCTGTGTCCCAGAGCATTGTCCAAACACTCCTGGAGCCCTGCAAAGGAACCAACCCCAGCTGTTGGTTCCCTGCTGAGGTCCCTGCCTCTGTTCCCTCCATAGACACTGCTCATTTACCACCAGCCTCATCCCACATTAACTGGGAAATAAAATCCTTCTTACCTCCTCGTTGTCCTCCTCAGGGTTGCCTTTCAGAGCACTGATATCAACTTCACGCCAGCTGCAACAGAACCACCACGGGCATCACTCAGGGCACAGCTAGAACCAGCTGCACATCCCCCTCCCCTCCCAACAGTGGCTTCTGGGAAAGGGAAAATCCCACCCTGCCATGAGGAGCAACACACTTGGGCTCAGTTTGAAGCACCAGACCTCCTCAGTGGTCTGCTGGCATAGCTGAAGCTTCCCAAGGACAGAGGAAGCAGAGCAGAGGCTGCTGCACTTCTTTCTCTTCCTCCCACAGGTTCCCTCCTGGCCCGCTCTGAAATGGGCCAGGGAAGAGCACAGATGACCAGGAGGAAGACAGAGAGAAGTTGGGAAGAGGCAGAACTGCAAGGTCAACCCAGCCCAGGCACCTGCAGAGCTGGGAAACCACTGGGACTTTTGACTCAGCAGCAAGACAAGGAGACAACCAGGACTGACTTTAAATTGAGCAGACACTGAGCTGAGCAGTTGACTTTGATGGCCAAGGGCTCCTCAGAGAAAGTACTCCCCAGCTTAGCCAGTCTCCAGCAATGGTATGATCAGTTTTCCAAGCTTTCCCTTATTCCCAAGGAAGAAGCAAAGCACTTTGCTTTCCCTCTGGGGCTGGGGCAGTACCTGGGGGTGAGGATCTCCTTGTACTGCAGCTTCTCCACGCGGGTGGTGGCAGCCACGGACATGGGGATGACGATGTTGTTTATGTCAAAGGAGCTCTCACCCCTCCTCCTCCTCGGCTGCTGCAACAGGGAGAACCATGTGAGAAAGGGATGTGGGGTCTGGCACGTGGGAAAGTCACCACAGAAGTCATTGATGGAAAGAGGACAGAATGGCCTTGTCTGACCTACGGACACTTCAGAGCCAACATCAATTTGCATCAGACTAGAGATCTCCTACTGCTTGCTCCAGGTCCTCCTCCCACCCCAAAATCTACTGCCCCAGCAGCAAGGAAACCCAGATCCCAAGGTGTGGCTGCCCAGGAGTGAGGATTGACCCTTTGGTTGGGGGGCCCCCACAGACCCGCAGCTGCCTGGGACGCTTGAACACAGGAGCTCCACCCCTGAGCCCAGAGTGTGGAGCCCAGGGCCTGGAATCCTCTTGCTGGGGGAGGGAAACCTCTTCATCTTGCATTTCTGAACGAGCTTGTGAAAGCACAGCAGGAAAGCAGCAAGAGAAAACCAGGGTGGGTGTGCAGAGCCAAGGAAAGGCCTCCTTGAGGTGTCAGAGCTGCTGAGATGGGCTGTCCCCTCCTCCAAAACACCAAACACACTCAAGCTGAACCACCACTGGGTTCTTCTGACACTCTGATGTCACAGTTGGTGATGGAACAATTGAATTCTGCAGTGAAGGAACCCAGTGGGGACCCAGAAGCCCATGGCAACAAGCCTGGAGCAGGGGGTTCAAGGAGTCCTGCTCTGCTCTCCCTGGGTCACATCCAGCTCAGGCTTTGGCCCTAACTACCAAATGGGCGGGCAGACAGAAGCCAAATTCTTCACTGGACACCTGTGAACTCAGCAGAATTCAGTCTTTCATTGAAGGGCTCCTGCTGACCTGGGAGGGAGTTTCTGCTCACTCACAGAGCTCATGAAGGTCCCACACTGTGCCACCCTCAAGCACTGTGGCAGTCTGAGTGTGTCTCAGAAGATGGTCTGAGTTCAGAGACTGCTGGAGATTGTGCACAGGTGGAATATCCCCCTCCACCAGTGCTGTGCCCTGGCCCTGTGACCCCAACCCCATCCACAGCCTGGTGACACCGAGGGGAGCTGTCCCAGGGGAAGCAGCACTGCTGGGGCTCAGCTCTGCTCCTGGCAGCCCCACACTGCTTCAGACACCAAAATCTGGGTGGGCACCAAAGCCAAGGGGCTGCTGGGAACAGGAACATTTCACCAGCAGCTGCTGAGCTGATGGTGAACCTGGAACTGCAGCACAGCCAACACATCCAACACCCACCCAGCAACCCCAGCAGCTGCTGAACCAAAGGGTCCAGCATGGCAAGAGGAACACTGAGCACTCGCCAGCCCAGAATCTGTGCAGCAGCTGAGCCCCCACGATGCCCTGGGAAGGCAGCAGATACTCACAGCAGTGCCAGAGGTGCCCTGGGAAGCGGAGCTGGCGGGAGCAGAGCCCTCGGAGGAGGTGGAGAGCTGCCGAGCGATGGGGCTGTGAGGGGTGGGCGTCACAGCTGCTGCCAGGTAGCTCGGGCCACCGACGTCCGTGTGGTGCTTCAACACTGCACAGGGAGGGGGAGAAAATGAACAACAACATTAGCAAAAAAACCCAGCCCACTCGAGGAGGTGGTGGTGGAGAGGAAAGGACCATGTGCACTGAGGAGCACTTTGCAGGAAAGAGAAGCACCTTCTGAGGGGCTGCCCTGGGGAAGAAGCAGTTTAGAGCACACGAGGCATTGCTGTGGTGGCGGCTCGGCCCGAAGCAGTGCGTGTCCCCTTCTGTGGGGCAGAGAGGCTGGGGATGCAGCAAAGCCCAAGCTCCCCCCGAGACACCTGCCCCTGGGGGCCTACCTTCACTCCTCTCAGATGAGCAGTCTCGCAATCGCTTTTTGTCAAAGGCAGGAGGCTGGGCAGAGCGCTCTGGCGCTCTCTCGGCCTTGGACACGGCCGAAAAATCGTCTAAAGGCGGCCTGTGTGCCTTGTCTGCTTGGGCTTTTTGATGGGAGCGCTCTGAGGAGGGGAACAGAGAAAGAGCTATGAAATGCTTGCTTTCACCTCTCTTTCTGCTGGCACAGGAGACTCGGGCAGAGTTTGTCCACACCACGGGGGTGCTGTGGGGAGGTGTGCTCAGACCTGTGGCACTGCTGTGGGCATGGCTGACACCGAGCACGGGGAGGTCCCTACAAACCTGAGCCGCACCTGCACACAGATCACCTGCAGCCCTGCCATAGCCCTGCCTCACCCCTGGGAGCGGGATTGAAGGGCATCCTCCTCCTCCTCCTCCTCCTCGGGCAGGGACAGCACTTACTGGCCGCGGTGAAGAAGGAGTTGACCAGCTTGTGGCGGTCCTTGCGCGCGGGGTCAGCCAGGCTGGGGGGCACGGGGGCTCTGTGCTTCAGCGACAGCTTCTTGGGAGCTTTAGTTTTCTCGTAGGGCTTGTTCTGCCACTGGGATTTCAACATGCTCTGGAAGTGCAGGCTCGTCGGCACATCTGCAGGGGTACAGAACATTAATCCAAATTAATCGTGCAACAAAGAGCTGTGGTACCATCACCCTGTCCCAGTGCTCCCAGTAAGAACAGCCCCTGATGAACATGCAAGCACAGACTGTCAGACCCAGGCTTCCATACACTCTCCCCACGTTCAGGAAGGACCTGCAATAGGTCCCAACATTTGTAATCTGCAGGTCTTTGTGAAATTCCTACAGGATTCACAGCCCAAGCATATCCTGGCAGGAGAGCAAAGTTTTCTAAGTCAGAAAACTCCTGTGTCTTCACCTCTGTAGGTATCTCATGTGGTGCCACCTCAGATCTGACCTCCAAGAATCAGAGGTATCTCAGCACCAAATCTGGGCTGAAAGAGAGAAATTCAGCCTATATCCTCAATTTCAAGTCAAGCTAGAATCCAGCCAGGCACTGCAGCATGTTAATTTGCATGATGTGGCACCTCAGCCACGAGAAGTTGTGTGTGACCACACCTGAGAGGCCCCAAGGGCAGGAGGAACTCCTGGCTGGTAGCTGGACCCTGGTCCAGTATTTCCCTCCCAATTTCAGGGACTGGAAAACCCCAGCACATCCAGGCAGGCAAAGAGGATGGAGCTGGCAGAGCATGGGCTGGAGCTGGTGGGGACTTGGCTCCCTGGAAAAAGCCAGGACAGCTCCATTTCAAGTACCCTGGTGGTTAAAGCTGTCACCCAGCCCCTTGCTAAGGAAGGGCAGTCACAGGGTGATGGCAGTTCTTTGGCCATCACTGCTGGCTTGTGGGGACATGTCCCAAAAAACAGAGAGGGGCCAGGCCAGGCCCTCAGGGATGCTGCCATCCACTGGAGCGGCCAGACTTGGGGAAAATGGCCTCTGCTCTCTGCTCATGTTTTGCTTTTTCCTCCCAGTTCACATCCCACGCCATCTGTGGAAGGAGGGGATACGTTGAAGGGAGGGGGAGCAGGCCAGGACAAAACGCTGTCAGCAGGAAGGGAGTTCTCTGCTGGTTTGGCAGCAGTGCCAGCATCCCTCCTCCCCTGCTCCTCGGGAAGCAGTGCAGGGCTCCCAGGGACCAGCAGATGGCAACCACAGTGAGCCCAGCACTCATCCTCCCTCCAAGGTTATTACATCATCCAAAAATTCCCAGCGAGAAATCAAACCAGAAAAAAAAAAAAAAAAACAAAAAACCGCACACCACCCTGGAAGGAAGGGGACAAAGGGGACAAAGCTCTGGTGGGGCACAAGCACAGGGGTTAAAGGCCTTGCTGGCTGGGGCCTGCTTGCCAGGGAAATAAGTGAATAAATGATCTTTTCCTCCTGCAGTCCCTGGCAGTTTTGCCCTTGGCAAACTGCTCTGGAGATCCCGGCTGGCACCCAGAGCCGGCTCAAAGTGAAAGTCAGCACATGCTCACAGCTGTGCCCAGGCCACCAGGAACCCTCAGCGAGCCCTGCACACATAGCAGCCCCAGCAGCCCAAAAATCAACCCTAGCCAACTGCTTGAAGCCGTTATTAGTGAGAAATAATAATAAATAAATAAAGTTCACCAGTACTGGAAAATGGGTATTCCTGCACAGGTGTTTAAGCTTTACATCAATTAGTTTTAAATCCAAAGTTTTTTTATCTCATGCAGCCAGAACTGATCTTCCACCCTGTGAGGCAGCTGCAGGGAGCTCTGAAAGTGGGAATAATATGGGATAATTTGCCTGGTGCCTCTGCTGCAATAGCACCCAACAGGTTGTCTCCCCATTTCCCAGAATATTTGATTTAGCACTACAGAGGATCACAAGTGCTGTGAAATCAGAAAATAAATTCCTGCTTCAGGAGTTCATTAAGTTCCTTGAGCACTCCTGATCAGAGCTGTGTCTTTGGGAGGGGAGGGATCTAGCTAAAAATACCCCCAATTTACTATTTTAGCTTGGTTTAAATATAGTGCTAATGAAAGAGGCCACACTAATTGCTCCCAGACACTCCCTGCATTTCCTACTGTCACAAGGAGTTTGTGAAAAGCTGAATTTAAACCCAAGCACACACATTAGCACAGTGACTTTTCCCAGACCAACCAGTTGACACCTCCATGGGAAGTCAGGCCACACACCTTCCTGCCAGCATGAGAATCCCAGAATGGCTGGGGCAGGGACACCTTCCACTGTCCCAGCTGGCTCCAAGCCCTGTCCAGCCTGGCCTTGGGCATTTCCAAGGATGGGGCAGCCACAATTTCACACCCCAAGCAGCCATGAACTCCCAGCAAGGCAAGGAACCATGTGATCCGATCATTTCCCAACTCTCTGATAAAAGCACCAGTTGAAGAAGACTCTGGAAACTGCTATTCCCTTGGGAAAAGTCCCTACACATGGAATTTGTGAATAGCCCACGGTCAGGGCTGGTTAATTATTCCTCTCTTAATGCTGATTAACCCTGAAGCTGTAACACAGGAAATTGAGTGTCCTAACAGGAACATCCCTTCTTGCTGTGCCCACCGAACCATGGAAGATCATTTTAATTCCTCACGAGGTCAAAAGGATTTCCTGTGACAAACCAATCCACAAATCATTTTATACAGATGAGTTATGGAAGCAAATATTTCCCAAGTGGTTTAGAGCCCCAGAGGCAGGTCCCAGGAAGGACTCCCAGGCCTTGGCTTCCCCACCATGAGTGAGGCTGCAGGTAGAGATTCCCAAAACACAGCAGAGCCCAGGTGTGACACTCCCCCAGACCCCCATGCTCCAGTCAAGGCTCCCATCTCAAACCCAGCTGCAGATGAGCAGGTTTGGCTGTGCCCCAGCAGATCTGCACCTCCCCAGAGGCAGCAGGAGCCGTGCTCACCATCTGGGAATGACAGGACAGGATGGATGCAGGAGTCCAGCTGCGAGAGGCGCTCCAGCAGGGGGGCATCGTACTGGATCTCCAGCGTGCCAGGGCTGCGGGTACCACACAGGGCACACGAGGGGTTCACGTCGCAGCTGCAGCGTGCCAGGCTGCCACGCTGGGCCTGGGGGGACACAGGGACACGTCACAGCCAGCCCAGGGACAGCACACGCTCCCTGGGACAGCTCATGGAAAACACCCAAAAAGCAGCTTTATTGTTTTAATGTTCCTTCTGCATATTTATATAAACACATACTGTATGTGTATATAAAATAGCTAAAATCAAACTGCATTTTATAGATTGTAGCTATATTTGATTATCAATAAATATATAATAAGTTCATTTTATTTCTATAGAATTCATAATGAAGTAGCTTAATATTGTTAACATTATTTATAATATTAAATAGCTGCTATGTGACATTTAAAATATCATTTAAAATTATACTTATTATGCATAACATATATAGTATATTCAATATTAATTTTATATATATTCAATATTAATTATATAGTAGATTCAATATTAATTATATTCAATAGTATATAGTATATATAGTACATTCAATATTAATTATATAGTGTATTCAATATTAACTATATATAATATGCAATTTATATATATAGATAATTTCTATATATATGCACACATACACACAACCCCTTCTTTCTCTTGTACAGAATTTATATATATATAGATAATATAATTAATATAGGTAATTTTTATATATATAGATAATTATACATATATACACACACACACACCCTTTTTTCTCTACCTTGTACAGAATGTGTTAATTTAGTCTGGCCTCACGAGAGGATGCTTTCACTTTGCATAAACACAACTGAAAACTACGACTTACCAGCACAGACAGTTTAACAGCTGCTAAATTTGACTAAAAGTGTTTAATTTTATCTAGGTTGAAACCTCATTTATAAAAACCATGAGGCAGCACAATTCTGCTGTCAGAGAAGGGGCAAAGAAGCCATTTTTAGTTCCAGTGGGTCAGAGCCATCATTATATGCCAGGAGCTGACACTTGCAGGGACATCTACAGAGTGACAAAGGTGGTTCTCAACCTTGTTCCTTAATCCAGGACAGAGTCACAATTCACAGATTTATAGACTTGATACAGACTTGATTTGTGTGAAACCACTGCAAGCAGACACACAACTGCACATAAACTCCATGCAGAGAAAACAACCCCTGCTTCCCCACCAAAATGGAAGAATGGATCAAACTGGATCCTGCAGAAGCCTGTTCTGAGTCACAATTATTCAAATAATTTCCATGAATGACTTGAAGGATGGGAGAGAATATCCACAGCAAATAACACTACACTGGGAAGGGCTGCTTGAAGCAAAGAGCTGGAAACCCACTCCTGGTTACAAGTTCAGAGAAATTATCTAAAATAAATCAAATGTAATTCACTGAGGGCAAATGCAAGAAGCAAATGCAGTGCCCAGAGAAGAGGAGGAAGGGGTAACTGAGCAGTTGCTGCCTCTGGAAGTTCTGCCCAGAGGATGTGGAGGTTGTGATGGATCCAAAAATGAGTATGAATCAGCAGGCTGCACCACTGCTGGGAACTAATTAATTAATAAAAAATAATAAAGATAAAGCCCACAGGGCTTTCTAACCAGGATGGCTGTGCAAGGAGAGAGACAATCCTGCCACTCTGCCCATGTGTAAGCTGAAGGGCTGCCCCCAGCTTTGGGCACAAATTCCCATAAATGTGTGCACCGAATTGGGAGGAAAACAATAAAAACATTACAAGATCAAAACCCCCACAATGCAGGTGGCAAAGTTCAATCCACAGCCACTTTCTGCTGGGCAGGGGAGTGGAGGCAACTGGACATGGTATTTCTGGAGCACGACTTGGCCATGACTCAGCTGTCTCTGGAATGACTGGAGGAGAGCTCAGAAATCCCCTGCTCTCTGCTACTTTCATCCCTGGAACTGCTCTTCTGAACCATCTCTGATTACCAAATGTATTTGATGATGACAACAACAAAGATCTAACACAGAATTTACAGCCAATTCTTCAAGCACTGAGGGTACAAGGCAGCATCCACCGCGAGAATGTTCAGCAACTTCCAAATCACTGAAGATCTTGCAAGTAATCACTGCAGAGCTCTCCCAGAAATACCCCAGATAAAACTGCAGGTAAGTGATCAGTTAAAGCTGACTCAGCTGAGGAAGAATCTATTTTGCCCAGAAAAATGCTGCTTTTGGAGCTTCTCTTTAAAACAACCACAGAGTGAAAACCCCCCAACCCTTGTGGGAGAGTTACACTTGAAACACTTTGTCTCAAAGGTAAGTGGATTTTTGCCATTATGGTTCTGCATGCACAAATAAAGATCCTTATTTCCTTCATTTCTCACTATTTTCCCTCCAACTGACAGTTTATGGTATTCCTAAGAGAAAATAAAAAGAATTAAACATGGCCCTTCCTCATGCAGGCAATAAACTGCATTTCCATTGAATGAATTCTCCATTAGGGAGAGTAGTATAAAAAATAGTAATAAAGAAAATAAAACAGGAAGAGACAGGGCATTCACCCCACGTATGCCTGGGCAAACAGCTGTGGTTTTCCCTTGAGCAGCAGCAGCGAGTTCCTGGGGCTTTGCTAATTCCTGTCTCAGAGTTAAGGTTTCCTGATACTTGACTTCTCAGGGCTTCTTTCTCCTGTTCAGACTGTGCCACACTGACCTACCTGGCCTTGAGTTCACCTCAGGTTGCTCGGCTTAAGAAAACTCACGAGTTCAGCATCTTCCCTCCCAGTGACAGGAAAGAAAAATCTTCCAACCCCTTACAACCTTCTCCTTCATTTCTCCTTTGTTTTTCCAACAACCTTTACAGCCCTGCCGTCCTGCTCTTCCTTCCTGTTGCTTTCTCCATCTTTACAAGAAAAATAAGAGCAGAAAACAGCCGACTGACCTTTTTGGAAAGGGGCATGATGGTGCTGGGTCGGACGAGGCGCCGCTTCTTGCAGCTGAGGACGGGGCGGGTGCGAGCGGCCACGCACGTCCCGTCCGCGGGGACCAGGGACAGGCGCTGCCTCTTGTGGAGCAGCTCCTCGGCTTCCTGGCCATCTCCCTGAGCGTGTTCTGCCAGGCCAGGCTGCAGACTGCCCCACAGGAAAGAAGAACAGGAAAACCCCAGTTATTCATGCAGCACTACCAGCAGGTTGGTGGTTCGTACCTGAGCGAACACTCCAAGCTGAGTTTAGAGCTCTGCAGTTCATGGCACAACAGGTTTTATTAAACCAACTCCATTTTTTGCTTTTACTTCAGTCACCTTCCACTCTCCCATGACTGAACCTTTGACCAAATACCTTTGGAAGCTCTGAACAAAAAAGCAGCACTGAAAGCCGCAGAGCAAAAGCCACTCTAGACCTGAACAGCTTTAACCCTAGAATTCAGCTTCCTCCAGAATGAGAGTTTGAGGAATCTTCAGACAAGAGGTTTTCATGAGTCTAAATGCCAGAGAACATATAATCTTATAGAAAAAACATTTAACCCTGATGTAAACTTGGTTCTGATGGATATTTGAGATCTCTACCTGTGCCAGCTCCCAGCAGTGACCCCAGAAAGGTGCAGAGTTAACATCAACCTCTGCGAGGCACAAAGGCTGCAGCAGCCCTGGTATCAATGCCCCGTGCCCCGAGCAGATCCCAGTGGAGCAGCACCTCATCTACAGAACCTTTTCATGTCCCTTCTACAAGTGTTTCATTTCTAAAAATGCAAAACATTAAAGCCCTGTGGTCTAAGGCTGTGCAGTTCAAAGGCTACAGGGATACAAAGGGCTCTGTTACAGCCTGCAGTGCTCCAGCTGCAGCCATGGGCTCCTTGATCTGCTCGCATTACATCGGTGCAGGATCCATCCCTCCCTCCCTCCTTCCCTTTTCCCCTCTCTTTTTCCCTGCCTCCTCAAGGCATGGAGCAAGTGCAACGTTTCTCAAGGATTTTCAAGTAGTTCAACCCTGCAGCATCAAGGAATGTCTTTCACTTGTTTTCATCTACCCACTTCAAGACTTTGTCAACAAAAGCAGCCTGGAGAAATAAAGAATTTAGGAAGTTTTACTCCCCAAATCAATGGGATTCCTCTGTAACTCCAATAAAGTGGGTCAGTGGTTACAGATAATTCTGCAAGCAGGGCATTAGTACCTTTGAATCACACAATTTGCAGATGTATTAAAACTACTCATAAAGAAACAAGTTTTGCCCATGCTCAGTGCACAGCTGCCTGCAGGGCCTGTTCATGTAAACACAGCTCAGTTTAATTCCATTTTCAGCAAAACAATGCAGCAGAAAACCTCAAGCAAGCAATCTCCTCCAAAATGTTTCCAGGCACGATCTACTACTGTACTTTTTTGAAAAAAGACACCATCTGTACCATTACCAACCCAGTTACAGCCTGGCTTCCAATGGGACATTGCAAAGATCATAAAAGCAAACTCTTCCAGAATATCCAAGAGCTTACGTGTTAATAACTCCATTGACAGGTCTTGGTGCTCCACAGGGCTTGGTGGGATGGGATTCAGGAGTATTTGCAGCAGAAACTCCCAAGCTTTCTAGAGGCTGGGATCCAGACACACTCTAAGGAAGGGTGAGAAAAATAGAAATAAATAAAAGCTTCTTAAATAGCCACAATTAGTACAACTGGGTTCTGGTTGAGGATTCTGCACTGTAGCCATGGATTTCCACACAGGACTTCAAAGCAGGGTTCAGAAGTCGCTGTATGAACAGGAGAGCAGGGACACAAGGAGATCTTAGGGACAGCAAGAGGATGGATACATGACAGCTCTTTCATTCCAAGATCCAAAGGACTTTAATTCCCCTCAGGCAACCAGGAGCATGAAAGGCTGAGGGCTTTAAGGAGATTTTAGCATTTTGTCTCCATGGTGCAAACAAGTTCATCACCACCTGTAAACCTCTGCAGTGTCTCCTGCAGTTTGGTTTCTGTTCTGAGCCATGTGGTTGAAAGCTCCTGCCGAAGCACTTTGGGGGAAAACAGGGAGGGAGGGAGAGGGGAACTGACTTGCAAAACTGAATTTGCATTTTAACTTACTACCTGTGCAAACAGAGTCCAAACAGCATTTTAGGGAGTGTTTTAAATGAGTGTGAACCCGGGCTGTGGGGCTGGGATGGGAGCAGGGCAAGTCTGTAACGTGAAAGTGCTGCATAAACACAAAGCTGGAAACACCTTTTTGGTAGAGCAAAGTGAGTAAAATTTTAGTTAAAAACACTGTGCTCCCCAATCCCTTCTGCCTGAGATCTGAATCACAAGCCCTGTGGCTCTGCAGGGAGCAGAAGGATTGTCACCAAGCCTTCAAGGTCACACTGGCTTTGTACCTGCCACCAGTGACATTCCTGCTACCCACCCTGCAGCCCACCAGTGTGTCCATACCTCTGGCATTCATCACCTTCAGCCCCTCCCATGCAGCCCCCTGTTTATGGTGTCAGACATGCTCCTCCCTGGGGTTAAACTTTATTTCTTCCTTTGTGTGGTACTTCCTGCACTCCCTGCCCTGTCTCTCTCTGGGGTTCCCCCTTTGAGCACACACAGTGGTGATGTGGTTCAAGTACCAAGAAAAAAGGCAAAAGCAGAGCTCTGACACCACACATATGGTCAGCCAAGCCCCCTGCTTGGCCCTGACTCCATCCCAAACCCATCTGGATTGTGGTGATTCAATCTTCCCAGCAAACACCCCCAAACTCAATAAACAACAAAGGCAGGCCATTGCACTGCAGGATTAACGGTTTCCAGAAGAGCAGACACCTGAGTCACCCAGGGAAGGGCCATTTTTAACAACTCAGACAACTTCTGCCTGGGCCTGTTTGAGGAACTTTGCAGGGGTTTTTACACTTCTGCTAAAAGAGATGTTTCTCCTGTGGGGGAGCAAAGACTGGATGAGACCAACTCTGCCACTCAGAGAGACAGAGGAGTAAGATCAGCTCACACCTGAGACATCAGGTAAGCTCAGCAGCCCAGCCAGGTGAAGTCATGCAGGAGCTGAGCACTTTCCCTCTGCGTTCCAGAGGCTTGGCAAGGCTGAGCCTCCACGTGACACCCGCCAGAGGCACCCCTGGTGCAGCAGGGCGGGTACTCATGACTCACAAGCTCTTTTGAAATCCTTTATTTTCTTCTACAGAAAGGGTCTTAAAGGAGGAACTACTTCTCCAAGAGCTTGCTCTGTCTTGGTGGTTCAAGACAGGAACAGGGGGACTCAGCTTCCTGTGGAGAAGCTGGAAAGCATCAATCCAATGTGTATTTATCAGGAGCAGCCCAGGCTCCCTTTATCACCCGGGGATGGGTGTACCCAACACATGAGCAGAGCCAACACCTCCTGCACTCTCACTCTTGTGCCAGCTCCTGGTGCACCTCCCAAGGCTGTGCTGTCCTCCAGGGCTGCCTGGGCAGCCAGGCTGGGATCCAGAGCAGCATCACAGCACCAGGATCACACCCTGCTCCTGACTGAGCTCTTCTGTGTGCTTTGGGTCTGGAAGTCCAGGTCCTTTGGATCCCTGGGAATCTTGGGGGGTGTGGGAGATTCAATTGTAGCACATCTGCTGTTGCATATCAGGGCAGCAAAGCAGCTGTGTGCAGACAGGTCATGAGACAACAGCAGGAATGTCCCCTGTATTCCCAAAAATCCCTAACAAAAGCAGGCAGGTTCAGACCTTCACCTATTACCGGAAATATTTAATTAGGGGGCAATATCAAGTGCAGCCCCTCACTAGACTTCTGGTTCCAAGGAACCAAAATCAACAGCCAAGTAATGTCTTCAGGGCTTCATGTCATTTCCATCTTCAGACAAAAATATTTATTCACCTACTGAGCTTCCATTTCCCAGAAGATATTCCCAGGCCTTATTTGCAAAGCCCTTCCCTCCACTGGTGATAGGATTAGTTCCTCTGGGGATTATCAGCCCCATCCCACGTAGGAAGCCGATGCCCAAGGACACAGATCCGAGGCACTCACAAGAGGAGGAGATGCAGGGGAGCTGGGCATGAGACAGGATGGATTCCTCCCTCTGCTCCACGCTGCAAACGTGTCTCTAACTCTGCCACTTTGAGGGGAAAAGGCCTGGAGGGTGCCAAAATGATAAGCACCTCTCCAGGAAAGGCCCAGGAGATCCCTTTCCAGTAAGAGCCCTCAGTCTCTGGGTAATCTCTGGCTCGAGCAGATCAGGGCTCTGACTCAACAGCCTGCCCTAATGAGCAGCCCTAATTAAGCACAAAGCCAGGGGCTGGGTGCCGGAGGCGGCGGTTCCAGGGGTGACACTTGCAGCAGTGTCACAGAGACACTGGGAGTGTGGAGTGATGTGGGAATCCCTGTGCAAGGGGAATAAAACACCATTTCCTTCCTAAGAAGGCACACAGGGCTGCAGGAGCGGCCACAACAAAGTGCCAAGTAGAACCTGCACAAGTTTCAGGGACCAGCCTTCTCCTCCTGCTCCACCACAACCTGCAAACCCTCCATTTTAATGCACTGCTGCATCCCCCAGCATCCAAAGCAATCACAGGCAGGGTGAACAGTAAGATCAAGCCTTCAGTCTGTGCCCTACATTTCTGCATTAAATAATAAATACCTGGCACTCTGCATAGTTTCCAGTGCATCTCACTGCAATCATTAGTGCCCTTTCCAACGGGGAATGCTCAGATGCTCAGGCAGATATTAAATAGCCACATCTTTAGCAGCCTTTGCTAATCATGCTGCTCTCAGTTTGAGGTACTTTTCTTTGCTGGAGGGAAAGGATTAGTTAGGATTTTAAAGCTCACAAAATGCTAATGCATATTACAAAGGTACCCCCAGGAACTCTGTTCTAAAAGGTGTTTAAATCCTATTGTTTATTAACCCCAAAACAACGCAGGAGGGGGTGAGCTCAGACCAAGATCAGTGATTCCCACCTGGAGTCACAGCAGGGAGCTGCCCCACGAGGCCAGTGCCATGGTTTGAGCATCCCTGTGCCCCACAGCTTGAGGGATGAGCCCTCCCTCCCCAGAGGGGTGCAGGGAAGCACCTGGAGCAGTCAGCCCCACGCTGGCACTTACCAGGCGCTCAGCCCCAGGCTCCAGCCTGACTTCAGCTCTAACAGGACGGGAGGAATCATCTACTGCAGGGTCAGGGGGCGAAGCTTCACCAAGAACTATCAGCCCCTGCAAGAGAGGAACAGGAATGAACTGCAGATCCTTTGGTGTTCACAGGGAAACTGCAGCCCCATGCTGAATTCCTCCCCACCACGGCTTCCAGATGTGATGCCAAACCCAATTCCCTGCTGCCTGCCTTTCCCTGGCATCTCAGATGAACTCAGAGAGGGCTGGAGCCAGCTCACAGCCTGTCCCCACCCTGCCCTCCTCCCCACGTGCCAGCCAAGCCAGAGCAGCTTCCTGCAGGAGCACAGAGCAGCTGCCCTCGTCCTGCAGAGGAGAACTTGCCACCACAGCCAAGCAAACAATTCTGAGCTGGTGATGAAAATGTACCACCTTGTTACTCTGAGCAGACTTCCCCCTGCCCCCCCAAGAAGAGCTATTTACAAAAATTCAATAAGGAAAGAAAGGCATTGCTATAAACTTAGTGGGACAAAGCACTGGCTGAGCACTGTTTCATCAGGTTTAACATATGCTGTCCTGGTCCTGTTTAACTGAAGCTTAACCTAAAGGCAGGACTGCTTTGCTCTCAGAACAACACAAAGTGAAATAAAATCCTTGTAATTATGCATATTCTGGGCTATATTACAACAAAGGAGGGAAAAATGTGCAAGGGATCAGGGAGGTGGTGGAACCTATAGGCCACAAACACAGCCCAGGACAAGGACAAGCCCCAGTGAGCAGTATCTGGTCAAACAAGGAACTGTGAAGGGGCTGTTCAGATCAAGAACAGGCAGATCAGTCACCTGAAAACAATCCTGGAGGCTGCACAGTGTGTCCCAGCAAAGTGAGCCTGGAGGGAACCTGGGCATGTTATGTGGAGAGAGGACAGAGCCACAAGGCTTCCCTGCTATTTGTAAGTGCCTGCAAACAGGATATTCTACAGCCAGCTCTGAGCACACGCTCCCTGATTTGGTGTTTTCCTCCACTTCTCACCAGGCTCCAAGTGAGCTGATCTGAATGTGCTGAGAGCACAATTCCTGCTGAGACTCCCAGGCAGCAGTTTACCCTCAAAACACAGGGTTATTTTTGACTGCCTCGTCCTTCCCTTGCTTTGATCTGACACAGCAATGTGTCTTTCTTGAAGGGTACGCCGGGATGTAAACTCTAACATATAAAGGTAATTAAACTAAAAAAGAATGGAATCAAATTTCTTTGAACTTTAGAACTTGTAGAACTCTGAATTCCTGCAGCAGCTACATTTTAACCTCCTTATGGCCCAATAAGCTGGAGTTAAGTTACATTGATAGAAAAAACAAGGTGTTTCCAAATTCTTTAACTGTTTTCCTTGTACAACTTGAAGCCAAATCCATTCCAACAAGCTCCTGTGTTACTGAAACACAGGGCTGTTTCTCTAGTCTCCTATTCTTGTTCCAAGCCCTTTTAAGATGGTCTCTAGTTTTTCATTGGTGCAAACAGAATCTGTTTTACAACCATCCTGGGGCTCAATAACATCAAGATAACAACAGCTGGGTGCAAGAATAATCTCCAGCAAGCCCCATCAGAGATGGGGTATGTGATACTCATGGTTCTGATTTTTTTCTTCTTCAGGCAGAACAGCCACTACCCAAAACACTCAAGTTCTGAATGCCCCTGCACCTTAAGCAACATGTTTTAGCTTAAATTCATGTATTGGGGTATCACAGGTGAGTTTTGGTTTGAACACATCAGAGAGGATGATCCTGTTGGCCAGAACCTCCTTTCAGACCTTGAAGCTGCAGCCTTATAAAAGCACAGGGGATGCTTGTGACCATTATCAGGCCATTCCATGAGCCTGCCAAGCTGGCATCACCTGGTGAAAGCCCTGAACCTTCCACATCATTACCTGAGTTTTCTCATTTCTTCCATTTCTTAACTTCTAGCACATAAACCTTCAGCTATTTTGTATTTTGCACTTAAAACCACGCTGCACTGTCAGCTTTAAGACAGAAGGAAGATGATTCTTTCTGAAGAATCATTCATTTGCCCACTTCCCAGAAGCCTTCTGCCCTAATCTCAGTAATGGATTCTGCTCACAAGCCGTGCTCTTCCACCTACTCATTTAGAGCCCTCACTCACTCAATTAAGCCTGTTTTTCTAAAGCACAGCTGCATCAAAGTCCAGTCTCCTTCCCCTGCTTTCTACCCCCTGGAAGCCTCTCCCCACCACCCCCAGAGTAGCACACATCT
This sequence comes from Loriotus luctuosus, assembly GCA_035582745.1. Lineage (NCBI taxonomy): Eukaryota > Metazoa > Chordata > Aves > Passeriformes > Thraupidae > Loriotus > Loriotus luctuosus. The sequence goes on from JAWWEY010000114.1 coordinate 924,594, forward strand.
TGGGAAAGGTGTTTGCCAGACTGAATTCCTGAGGATCTCTCAGTTGATGCAATACCAGGAGCCTTCTTGCCACAAACTCCAGACATTCCTTCCTCCAAGGCCTGACATTTAGATGTGCATGCCTGAACAAGTCTCCATAACAATCCCTTCCTCATCCCTTCCCTGCTCTCCCCCATTCTCCCACCATCTGAGAGCAATGCTAAAAAAAATACCTTTCACAGAGAAAGGTCAGCACCAAAAAATGATCTTTTTTTATGGAACAGACTCAATTTTAATCCTGTTCAGATAGCATCTGAACTAACTTCCTCCACAGGCCACTCCCTCTTCCACTAAATCTCAGCTGTTTTTATCCTCATCCTCAGCTACTCCCAAAAAGAAAGAATGGGAAGGTTTTAAAAAAATATCAAAGAGAAAGGCTTGAGTGATGGTGAACAGCATCAGCTCTGCTCAGCACCAAAGACTGACTCTAAAGCAAGGTATTGCTCCCTTCACATTATCATACTGAACCAGGGACAGGAATTAACTCAGCCCATGCCAAATTGCATTACAGTGAGTCACAGCTTTGCAATCTGCTTTGGGAGAGAGGCAGGAGGGAAAAGCATCAGACTTCACATCTGCACTCTCCAGTGTCAGAGAGAGCCATCAGGAGGCAAAGCAGAAGCACAGTGCCCAAAGGCCTCCTGCCCCATCCCATCCTGCTCCATCCTGCCCCATCCTCCTCCATTCCTGCCCCATCCCACTCCCTCCTGCCCCATCCTGCTCCATTCCTGCCCTATCCTGCTCCATTCCCACCCCATCCTGCTCTGCCCCATCCTCCTCCATTCCTGCCCCATCCTGCTCCATCCTCCTCCATTTCTGCCCCATCCCTGTCCCATCCTCCTCCATTCCTGCCCCATTTGTACCCCATTCCTGCCCCATCCCATCCCACTCCATCCTGGCTCCATCCCATCCCGCCCCATTCCTACCCCATATTCCCGTCCATCCTCCTCCATTCCTGCCCCATCCTGCCCCATCCCTGCCCCATCCCAGCCCTCCCTCACCTTGTTGGCTCTGATCTGTTTGTAGATGTCCGTCTGCTGCCGGATGCGGTACTCCAGGTCCGACACGTGGGCCTGCAGCCAGTTCCAGCGGCTGACGATGGCGGCGCGGTCTGCTGCCCACCTCCACTCTGCCCTCCGCCTCCTGCAACACACACACACACACACATTCTCAGGGTGATTTTCATTACACAGCACACAGAAATCCAAGGAGAACTGACAGACAGATCAAAAGCTGCATTCTGGATGGCAGCACTGATACCATCTCACCACTGCTAATAATTACCGAGGAATTACAGGCGTGCTGCATTTGTCTGTGCAGAGCAATATTCCAACATCTGCTGGCACCCAGGGACTGAACTCTTCAAAAAAAGTCTCTGGCGTCAGTCCCCAAATCCACCTGAACGCAGCTCATACCATGTGGTCACAATTAAACCTCAGTGACAAGTTTCACAACCACCACTGCTGGGGTTTACAAGTTGGAGAGCACCAACAGGGCCAACGTTGCACAAGCTGCTCCCTGCAATGGTGTGCTGCAAAGGATAGAGCAGGCAGCAGCAAAGCAACCCTGACTTCTGCATCTGATGGATGGACCAAGCAAATAAAGAAGCCAGGAAATAACATCAACTGTCATCAAACCACCCTCAATCCCTACTGCTGCACTCCAGGGCAGACAGGAACACAGAGATGGTGAGGAATGGATAAATCCACAGCTTCACTCTCCATGTTAAAAGCCACAGTATCATGAAAATATACCCTAAGCATGCTGATTCCTGTGGATAAACATTAAGGCTTCCCAGAAAGGAAGAAAACGCCGACATGGTGTAGAAACAAAGCATCAGCAGAAAGTGCTGACAAATCCAATGTTGCTGCACAAAGCCTTTGCCACATCTGGATGCTTAGCAATTAAGAAATTAATCACAAAATAATTCCCTTTGCCCGTCTCCCCCCCTCCTTCTGTGTAGGAATTTGGAACCAGCCAGAGTATGTGGGGCAGGGGAGCCACAGCAATGTCCAGATGTTTCCTCCAAAAACAAACCAGAAAGTCTTCTGCTGAGATTAACCCATTTCAGAGCTGAAACCAGCCACGACAGCAGAAGCAGCACGTGGTAAATGAGGTTTTGTACTGAGGCAGCCCCAGCTGCAAAGATGGGAAGGAGAAGAAATCATCAAGTTCTTCAAAAAATCTGCACCTCCTGGCCCTCTGCCCTCATTTAGGCATAACTGCTACCAAATGCACTTGCCTAAAAATGAAATAAATACAAAAAAAGTCCCAGGGTTATTACAAGTTTCAAACCAACTAATAGAAATACCCTGAAAAGGAGGAGTTGGTTGCTTCAAACTGCAAGTGAAACCCCTGCATTTAGAACAAGAGACGTTATCCATATTCCTGGTGGAGCTCTGGCTGTCCCTGCAGAGCCAGTGTAGATGAGGCCACGTTCCCACAAAAGAGGCAATAGCATCTGCTGCCTTCTGCCCTCCCAGCCTTCTCCAAAACACCTTCAAGAGTTCAAGTCCTTCCCTCTGCAATATCTCCTGTGTAAAGCCAGATTTCAGCAGTTTGCTCTTTGGGGAGCCACAGAGCCCTGGGAATTTTTAGAAGTAAGTTTTTAGAATCAAATGCTGCAGAGAGTACACCCAAAGTGCCAATTCCCTAAATTTGCCTCTCCCAACATTACAAAGCACCTCTCTGCCTGCTGGAACACTGGCCTGTGCTGATAAATACAGCCTATTCTTTTGCTCAGATTACAGGGAAATTAAGTATGAAAAGAATACTTTAAAATCCATTTAGTTTCTTAAGTGACATGGCAGCACAAGCAGCAGCAGACCTGCTCCTCACCTTAAAATCAGGACACATCCTACCCCAGAAAAACCCACTGGATTTGAACCAAAAATAACCCAAGAAAGAGAAACACAGTAATGTACACTTCATCCTCTGACACCCTGCGGCAGCACTGGAGGAGGGGAAGAGCAGAATGATGGCTCAGCCACACTTTCCAAAACAGCACCGAGTGTAGTGGCTCTATATTTAGAACTGAGCCTTTCCCAGCTCGGTGCCACCCTTCCCTGCGAGGTGCTGGCACAACATCATGGGATGGATGTTCCCTCATGGGGATCAGCTCTGGGCCAAGGACCCACGGACATTCCTCAGCTTTAATGCCTCTACAAGCGTTTGTGAAAATGATTCTTTTCTCACCTAGCATTAGAAAGGAGCAACCATGCACAACACAGAGTGTGATGTCCTGCAGTGACCACTGGGGATCTGAAACCTCCTCCTGCTCTGGGGGAGAGGAAAACCCTGAAAACCCTCTCCTTTCTGTCTAAATCTGAACAGAGTCTACAAGGAAAATGGAGAGGGACTTTTCACAAGGGCACAGAGTGACAGGACAAGGGGGAATGGCTTCAAAGTGATAGAGGGAAGGGTTACACTGGATATTGGGAAGAAACGTCTCTCTGTGAGGGTGGTTACACCCTGGCACAGGGATCACTCAGTTCCATCCCCTGCCATGGCAGGGACACCTTCCACTGTCCCAGGCAGCTCCCAGCCCCAATGTCCAACCTGGCCTTGGGCACTGCCAGGGATCCAGGGGCAGCCACAGCTGCTCTGGGCACCCTGTGCCAGGGCCTGCCCACCCTCTCAGGGAAGGATTTCTCCCCAATATCCAATCTCAGCCTCCTAAGTCCCTCAGGCAGCCCATCCGCCCACCAGCCCATGCTGCTTTCTGCTGAGTCCATGCAGCTGAATTCCAACCAGGCAGACAGAGACAGCCCCAACAAATGGAGGGAATTAGAGATTAGCAGACTTATTTGCCACTAGGAGACTGCCCTACTAAAGGCCCAGCTGCAAAGTGAGCAGGGAAGGCCCACCAGCTGCTGCCAAACCATCCTGGTAATGACATGGAGCAGCACAGAAAAATGGAGCTAGAATTGATTTCAGATCAGAAAAAAGTTACAGGCTGGAGGGGAGCTACATTATCAGATCCACTTCTAGGAATCAGCAGAATGAATGAGAAACAGCCACTGGGGTCTGGAGGGAGATTGTTTCTGCCACTCCAAGCACTTGAGCAAACCCAAACCATCTTGATGTTCAATGAGGAATAACAGGTCACACTGGAAGAAACAGTCGATGCCAGAAGAGACAGAAACACAGCACAGAAACCCCGAGAAGCTCTGCAGGCAGCCAAGCAGGCTGAGAGCTGAACAGCCACGGGAGGGGTTCACTGGGAACCAGAGAACGCCTCTGGCACTGATGCCAGGAGGTGGCACAGCCCAGGGCAGCTCCCAGAGCTCGGACACGCACGGATTAATGCCACGACATGAGGCAATAAGCTCCAGCTTTCCAGGCACTTCCCATATGGTTCCCCTCCTCCACTGTGCACTGGTGTATTCCCAGGGGCTCTGCTGACCCCTGGAATGCAGTCACCTCCCAGTGCAGAGGCCACGCTGTGTTTACTCTCCTCTTTCCTGCACAGCTTTGGACAGAAGAAATCACGTGAGAGAGGTTTTCCCCCAGGGACACCCAGCTCAGCCTCCCTCACCTTCCAGAGGCAAACTGGGAATATTTCAGCCCTTCCCACAGAGGAGCCTCACCGTGGCACTGGGACAGAGCCCAGGAGGTACAGGATGGGACCTTTCTTCAATAAGACAACCAATTCAGATGCTATTTTCTACTTTGCTCACGTCCCTGTATATTCTTCACATTCATTCTTCAGCTTTTATATTATTATTATTATTATTAATCATCAATGCAAAACCAGATCAGCGTGTGGAGCAAGAGTTAAAGCTCTGCCAAACCCACTCTCATGATGACTCTGAGGGAGGAAGAGAAAACCCCACAAGGCTCGAGAACAATCTCATTAGCTGATCGTAACATTTCTGCCTGCAAAGAAGCCAAAGTGAACAATTTGTTCAGCTGAACACCCGCCCCCACCCCTGGACAGAACCATCAGCTTTGAAGGGCTCTTTATTCCCAGCATGTGCTCGGCACTCTGTTCAATCTCCTTCCAACCTCCCCTTGGCTCATTCATTCCCATATTCACACAAACCCAGGACCTCCACGGGCTGGGAGTACAGCCTTATTTCCACTGAAAAGCCCCCACTGCTCAGGGAAAACTTGGGAGCACAAACCCTAAAGCATGAGCAGGGCTAAGCCAAGCTCATGCACCAAGACAGAAGTGCCCAGTTTCTCAGCAGTAAATTAAAAATCACTGTTTTATTTGCCTGCTGTTTGTAGCTGAGGCAGCACTGCTGGCTGTGAATCACCCCCTGCACAAACTGAGCCACCAGCCCTCACTGGGACCTGCAATGGAGCTAAGGTCCCGAGCAGAGCAGCTCCAGAGCACTGCCCAAGGCTGGACCAGATGGTCTCAAAGGGCTTTTCTAACTGAAAGGACTGCAGGACTGTGAAGGTGGAACTCCACAGCCCCAGGTGCTGTACCAGGCGGGTGACACAGCATCCCATCCCATCCACCAAGGCCTCGGGGTCGGGATCCTGCCCGGAGCACCAGGGTGACTCACGGGGACACTGAGTCACTGCTGCCTGTGCTGGCCTTCCCCAGCCCGTCCACAATCCCTGTGCAGACAGCAAACCTCGAGGGAACAGGCAGCAGCTCTCACCAAGGCCTGGAAATGGCAGAACGCCGTCTCTGAAGTTCTTCTGCGCTGTTTCAAATCCAAGTGCCCCACATCTTTACACCATGACATTTATGCACTGCCCTGAGCATTTATTCAGCTGACTGTCTGAAAAACAGCCATTCCCAGCTCTAGCTGCTCTTGAGCCCTCAGCAGCAACAATTGTTCTGTGACAATAGCCAAAAATCAGGATTTTATTCTTGCAGCTATGCCAACACAAGTACTTTGGGCCACGTCTGAACCCTGCTTAGCACCCACAGACAAGGGTGTGAGGAGAGAAGGGGCAGGTGGGGGAGAAGGTGCAGGACAGGAGCCTGGATCAGAAGTGTGGTCACCACAAGCTGCTTGTTACGCCAGGAAAACCATCTCTCCAGAGGCTGAGCAGAGCAGTCAGCTGAAAAATACCATGTTTGAAGGGAATTTATTGGGCCCATTTTTCAGTATAGTTCTCCACACGCTCATGGGCACTGAGGCAGGCGGGGCAGAGCAGCTTGAACTGTTTGTGTGCAGATTCTGTCTGATCACTCCAGAAATTATTGCAGTTTCTTAGTCCCTTGCAGCTAAATCCAGGAATGAGAAGGTGACATTACACAAGGCACCAAAGTTTGCTCCAACTGCGTTCAGTTCATTGGGAATTTTTCCCTTAAAGCTCTGGTTAAGATGCCATTCTCGACATTACAAACTATGAACCAAGAATGACCACTTTTTCCTCAAAATGCCTAAAATACAATTGCTCAAGCTCACAACAAACATCTTCCAGGAGCATATCCTTCTTTTTGCTGAGAAGGATATCAATATTATAATTTTGCTTTAGCAATGTTATAATTTTGCTTATAGCAGCTTCCCAGTAGATCTGGGTTGCACAGGAGAATCATTACCTTTCTTAGACCCAGATTTTTCACTAGGAGTTAAAATCCTTCTACAAGAAAGCACAAAGTGGGCAGAAGCATAAAGCCAATGGAAATTGTGCTCTTCATTTTTTTCTCCTCTTCACATTAAAGGTGGGATCTCACCAAGAGATTTATAACTTTCTTCTGGCAAATTCAGGAGCTGAGGGCCAGTGACTCCTGTTCACTAAGAGGATGCAGCAAGCGATGACAGAGGTTTGACATCATGAGCACAACCAGCAACAACCACAAGGCATTATCTTGAATACTGCACTTCTATCCTAAAGCTCTGCTTGCTGCCAAAGCAGAGCCCCAGCAGAGCAAAGCAGGCACTTCCCAGCTCCTGGTCTCCCTTCAGCTCCATGAGATCACCTCACTTGGCAGCATGGGACGATGTGACTTTCTGGATTGCTGGAAAACAAGCTTCCCTGAGAATAACGCCATTAAAACATCAAAGAAGAGAAGGAAGGGGGTGTTCAGTGTTCTAAGCTCTTCAAACAAAACTGAGCACAACAGAGAGGAGACAATTACGGCTCAGAGTAAACTGTTTGAGAAGTTATTACACTTGTTCCACAGCAAAGCCTTTGTATGCAGCAAATAGAGGAGTTTGGTGTCCAAGTGGGGGAGCGCTCGCTGCAGCCCATTAGTGCCACAGTCCCCGGGGAACAAGAATAGAGACTATGCAAATCAGGATCCATTGTTAAAAGGGAAAATTTATTTCACATTCCTGAGCAGCAGTGTTCCTGGAGCATAACAATTGGAGAGGCCCTTCTGCTGAGCACGGCACATTTTTATGCTCCACAGTAAATCAATATTCCATAATACAGAAACTACAGAAATTACAGCCAGGGTGAGGATGGCAGCCCCGAGCTTTGGTGAGCAGCACCAACACAACACTGTATCAGAACAGGACTTATCTGGGACCTGCTTTCATTGTTCAGGAGAGTTACTGAAGGCAGAATTTATGGAACGATTCTCCAGGATGCTAAACCTTCCAGCTCGTGCCATAAGGTGAATGGCACCAACAAAGGTGTTTCCTGACTGTGCTGCTCTCAACTCGATCTGAACAAGTGCCACTACACTTGTCTCAGTGTCCTGAACCTTCCCTACTTGAGCAGCACCAGCAAAACAATCTCACAATGAGATATCCAAGAAAAAGTGGAGTTAATCTCAAAGCAAAGAACTCTTCCCTGCAAGAGGGGGATTGATTATTCCTTCAGTTTTTACCAAACTTCCCAACAACAGAGCTCACTGCACACTGACACAGGATGCAGAAATTTGTTTTCAACTCAGCCACTTCTGATCACCGTCACTCCGGGATGGAAGTCAGCAGGGCAACAAATAAAACCTGCTTTCATTTTCCTCTTGGTTTATCTCACAGGAGATAGAGTCTTCCTCTCAGCCCCCACCCAGTGCACCCAGTAAACACTGACAGAGGAGTGAGCAGCACTGGATACTCCCATCTCTCCAGGCATGAAAAAGCAGCTTCAGTCTCTTCAATTCTCATTATGCAGCCGTTAAGACCTGAGGTCAAAGGGTGTTTTGTCATGGCTCATGGGGACCAGGGGGGCTTTTGTTTAACTCCACAGGTTCTGCAGCCCAAGATCAAAATGAAACTTCAGGATAAGTGATTACACTGAAACAGGCTCAGCTCGAGGCCTGGGAAATTTCTGCACTGCTGGGATGACCTCACCCTCCTTATCTGCTCTTTCATGTCCTGGGAGGAAGAGGAGAGAGCTCTGCAAACACGTCTCAAAATGCAGAATTCCGACAATGTGTTCCTGAACGCAGCTCTGAGATCACAAAATTACACTCTGCTCTCTACCTGGAACGCAAAACCTCTAAACCCTCCTCACAGAAGTCTCCTAAAAAGTTTTTTTTTCCAGTTTTCCTCACAGTACATTAGAGCAAGGAGGATTTTAAGCTCACACAAAGCCACCAATCAAGAAGTCCAGAGAGTTTTTAACTCCCTATCTCTGGAAATGTTCAAGGTCTGGGGCTTGGAGCAACCTGGTCTAGTGGGAGGTGTCCCTGCCCATGGCAGGGGGGTGAGACTGGATAAGCTTTAGAGTTCCTTTCAACCCAAACCATTCTATGATTCTAAAAAATACATTTGTTTGAACCATGTAATGACATCAAGACAAACCAGGTAGAAGCCAGGGAAGATTTCCAGTAGGAGCAGAAGTTCTCAGCAGGGCCAAACATGACTGAAAAGGGCTGGGCATGGAGTAAAGGAGAATCCATACCGGATTTTAGGGGACAAAGCAGCACAGAAGCATCAATGCAGATCTGCATCAGAGGTATGAATTCACCAATCAGGTGCAGTCCCAAGGCTCCCTGCCTTCCAGGGGAGCAGCAATCTGCTTCCCAGCCTTTGGGAGAGCACTGGAAGCAAGTTCCATGAGTGCAACCCCAGCTCAGGCCCACTCACTCACTCAGGGGCTTGCCCTGATTTCCAAGCCTTCAATCCCAGCAGCTTCAGAATCATAGGAAAAATGAGATTTCCTCTTCTTTTTTTTGCTTAAAGTGTGGGGAGGTCATCCCTGTTCAAAGCAACAGGAACACCATGTCTTTTAGGGAAAGAGAACAACCCAGTGATGCTGACATTCTCTGCGGTGCTGTGCTCTGCTCCTCTGCAGCCCCTCGTAGCACAAGTCCCTACCCCAGCCTCTCCCAACACAGCTCCCAGCAAAGACCACCTCTTTAGGCTAAATCAGAGCAAGAATAAAGCTACACATCAATATTAAATCTGAAGGTCATTTAGTCAAGGGAAGGGGCAGCCGTGCTATTCCTGGCACCAATCCAAGGAAAGTTTCCTCTCTCAACCCAAAGAGCCATTCCAGTTAACACAGAAATAACACATTTCTGGCCTCCAAGCCCTTTATCTAAGAAATGGGATAATATAATCCTGGCTGAAGGACTGCTGAATAGTACAGGAGCATGGAAAAAGTCCAAAGAGAAATGGAAAGGGACTGATGTGAGTCACGCTATGCTGGGTTTTGCCTGGAGCCAGAGAAACACGGTGGGAAGGGGCCATGGAGCATGGAGATGGCATGGGCAGAGAGAAGGGCAGCTGCTCCCAGGCACTCAGCTGTGGGCAGGCAGCACCAGAGGCATCACATCAGAAGGTAAAAATGATGGACTTAGCAATTGTGTTCTACTGCAAAGTTGCAGAAAGGTTTCATGGCACTGGATCAAATCTGAGACTGACATCCCTGGGGATGCAGGGGGAGCTGCTGGTTTGGGGTAGGTGAACTGGGGGCACAGTAGAAAGGAGCTCTGCCCAGAGCTCTGTCCTGGGGGTGGCTGGAGATGGCCAAAATAAGGCTGTGAAAATTCAGTTGTATTTCCATGAGAAGAAAGGAACAATCTGCATTGTTCGGCCACGTGAAACCCCTTTTATCAGCAACGCTGTGGCACACAAAGGACTGAAGAAACACTGGATTCAAACATCAAATGGGAGCTACAAAAGAGCATCTCTGCTTTCTAAGAAAGGGTTGAGCTCTGACCAGGTCGAAGAATGTTCCAGAAGAGCAACTCTGGCCCCTAATGAAGGGTTTTCAGGGAGCTTCCCATCTCATCTGCATTCAACCACCAGCACACGGTGTCACTTCCCTCCGCTCCTCATCACAGCTTTGGCACCAATGGCTGTCTGTCAACACCCGTGAATTTCTCGGGCATTCCTGGCTCCTTTATCAAGTTTTCCATCATTTAATGAATCTCATTTAATAACTCTGCAAATCCCTCTGCATGGTCCCACAGAGCACAGTTTAAGAGCCACTATTTCAGCCTGAACTACCTTCTGAACGTGTTTGCCAGAAACAATTTCAAACCCCAGCAGTTTGTGGACAGTAGAGAGGAGGAGTGTTTCACCCAACACATGGCAGAGGTGGCACAGGCTGGAGGCTGGAGCTGAACAACAAATGCTGGGTGATTTACTAGGAAGTGATGGAGACAAAAAGGAGCCACTTGGCAGCTCCTCTTAGGGCTGCAGCTGATGCTGTGGGTCCCACCCTGGCAGAGGCCCTGCCTTTGGGACAGGGACTGAACCCTTTCAGGTGGCTGGGGGAGGACAGGGGAGCTCAGCTCCTGCCAGAGCCCCACCTGTGCCCTGCTCTGCTGCCATGCTGCCAAACCATCCTTCACCACAACCCAGTGCCCTGTGAAACAAGGGCCTCCCCCATACAGAGCTGCAGCCACAGGAGGCCTCTGCTGCTCACTGTGGGCTGACAAAGGCCTTAATGTTTAAACTTACAGATACTCTATTTACTGTGCTGAAAAAGAGCAGGGAGTAATTCAAACCCTGGGAGCACAGGAGCATTGGAGGGGGAAGGAAGCGGGATCTGGGTGAGTCTGCAGAGCTGGGGTGGCTGATGCTCACGGACTGAATGCTGGGATTTGGACATGACCCATCCAAATCACAGATCCTGTTTGCTGCACGAGACCCTGAGGGAGCCCCCAGGACAAGGACAGCCCCACCAGTGCCACGTCCTCAAGGACTCCTTGCAGAAGGGTTTTACACAGTGGCTTTGGATGATGAGCTCTGGAGAGCCCAAGTACATAAAGTCCCATGTGTGCACAGGCACTTCTCCTACAGAGCCAAAAGGCACTGTCCCACAAGAGAGAACACAGAACTCTCACTGAGAGCACAGTTAAGGGTTAACTGCAGGTAGGCTCCAAGGAGGAAATCCACATCTGACCTGGGAGAAAAGCAAAGAACAAACAAAAAGGAAGAAAAGCAAGAAGCTGATAGCAGAGTCCATGTTTGTATATCCATGGAGGGAACCTAATTCTTATTTCCTACATCACAAAGGAAGCCCTTTCCTCAGGGAATAGAACACTGCTGAGGTGGAATCCCAGCTGAGGGCTCTCAACCATCTTCTGCAACATGGCAGAGCAGGGGGGAAGAATAAAGTCTGACAGTTGAAAGGGCTCAGAGCTGGGCCCCCAGCCCCACTCTGCAAATTCCCTGCTCCATCACAGATTTGCTGTTTGATCCTGGCCATGGTACTTGACATCTTTTTCTCATCTATTAAATGGCCAGAGGAGTTCTGGCTCACGGTCAAGAGGCTCTGTTATCTGTGGGGTATTTATTGTCCCAGGCACAAGATCACTTTAGAGTGGAATGGTTTTAGCATCACAGAAGACATTCCGCTGTAACCATCAATTTACTACCTTCTCTCTTTTAATTAATTAAACACTTGCCAAAAAGCTTCCCTCTGATCAGGCCCACACTCTCTCCCAGGCACAGGGGAGGTGGGTGAAGAAAAGCAGAACAAAGGGAGGGTTTTCACCTTGTGGCATCTCTGATCCTACAGCTGCCCTCCCCCCACCACTGCCAGGCTTCTTCTGGAGCAAAATATGTGTCACAGACACACACACAAATTTAGGAGTGATTATATGGGCTTCATTTCATTTACTGAGATTAAAAGCGAGGGGTCAGCTGCAGGTTAACAACCCACTCCTGTAGTAACTCTGTTGTTTGGGTTTTTTATTAGTTTAGCTACATGAGGCATCTTCAATGTGAATTTGGGGAGCAGGACTGAGCAGCTGCTCCCATGTTACAACTGCTACACCCTCCTGAATGCTTCCTCCTTCTCTCCCTGCAGCTCAGGTTCTTCCCAGAGACTCTGGCTATTCCCTAAAGCTGGGGAAAGGACACGCTGTGTTCAGCAATTCTTTTTGTCCCCTTGTGCTCCATTTTCTTTCTTCAATGTCTCAAAAAAAAGAAAAAAAAAAACCAAAAAACAAACCACAAACAAAACTCAAAAGGCTACAGCTATTTCTCCCCTTTAGTAATCCTGAATATGTTTATTATCATGTCTGACCTACAAAAGAAAACATGACCCGATCTACAGAAGCCTGCATCAAGCATTATTTTGCCTTTTTGCTGTTTTGTTTCTAAAACCCACCCTTCCCCCAAAGCTCTGATTTTGCAGCAGTTGAGACTGGACAAACACTTCTGAAGGAAGTGGCAAAATTTCCTAGATGTATCTGCTGAGAAAGCCTCTACCCAGAGGCACCAGGGAAATTGAGGAGGTTTTCAGAACACTGCCATCCCTTCACAGTGGAACATTCAATTCTGGGCAAAATAAATGAGGCTGTGCAGGAGCAACCTGGTCTAGTGGAGATGGTGTCCCTGCCATGGTAGGGGGTGGAAGGGGATGATCTTTAAGGTCCTCCCAGCCCAAACCATTGCAGGATTCCCCAAAAGCAGGCCCACCCACGCTGTGGCTCATCCCGCTGCTCCCAGAGCTTGCTCCTGGGCTGAGTTTGAGACCAGCTGCAGCAAATCCAAGCCTCAATCCTTGCACATGAGGAAGGAGAGCACCCCAGGGCAGGAGCTGAGGCTGCTGCTGCCCTCGACAGGTGTGGAGGCAGAACCTGGATGGGTGACAGGGCCTCAATGAGCCCCTTCATGCCCGGCAGTTCTGGGACAATGAAACCTCTGTCCAAAGCCTCGGAAATAAAGTTCCTCTTTGTGAGAGTTGAACTCTGACAAGCAAGAGCTGCAACCCAAACCCGACTCCACCTCCTGCCAGGACTCAGACAAATCCCAACCTCTGAGGTTTGTGCTGTGTCCTGCCTTGCCATGACCAGAAAATTCTCTGCACAGCCCCAGTTTAAAACCACTGAGGTGTCGCTTAGGACAGGACCAGAGACACCCACTGATCCCAATGGATTGGAGCTGACAAACTGAACAAAGGGGAACAGGAAATAAGTCTGGTCACAATTCCAACACTCCTCTGCAGCCACTGCAAAAGGGGTTGTGCAAACGTATTTCATAAATAGGTCAGAGAAATGAAAAAGCAGATGACAGACAGATGGCACAGCCAAAGAAGACGAGGAGGAAGAAGGGGGCAAGACCATCTGAGCCAAGAGAGGAGCAGCCAAGGAATTCTTCAATGAAATCCCGGTTGGATTAAACAGCTCCATGCTCCAAACTTTACAAAAGGTGAAACACAAATAGGAAGTCCACTTTCTTTTGGACAAGGACCCCCATACATGGAAATCACATCTCCAAGTAGTAGATGCTGTTCACCTTCCAGCACCTCAAATTCAGGTCATTCCTGGGAATGGAGCCAAAGTGCACTGGTAATTAGGGTCTAAAGGATGACATGAATTAAGGGCACACCAGCTTCAATGCTAGCAAAGCTCCCACTAGCACCAACACAACCTTTGTACAAACTTTACAAGAAAACCATCACCTGGTGTGTGTTAAAGGAAATTATTGTACCAGAACATTTAGTGATCCATCAGACTTCATCTCATGTGCAGACATGAATCCCAGAATGGTTTGGGTTGGAAGAGACCTCAAACCCCATCCATGGGCAAGGACACCTCCCACTGTCCCAGGCTGCTCCAAGCCCCAGTGTCCAACCTGGCCTGGGACACACTTCAGGGATGGGGCAGCCACAATAAATCCCTCTCATGGCAGAACCACACGTGTCAGAACTGCAACACACTTCAATATTTTCTGTACACATTAAGTTTCTCCATATCAAAACTCCACATATGTAAGATAAAATGTGTTTAAATGCTTAAAGATAACTCTCTTTGAAAAAATCTTTGGTACTCGACAGGTTCTTGACCAAGCCATCAGCATGGTTCTCACCCACAGAGCACACAAACCACGTCCCAGATGATGAGCAACTGAAAGGACAGACCAGGAACAGGAGGCATTTTGAGTAGTTTCTGCAAAACAAAAATCTAAATAAACCTTCATTGAAGGAACAAAAAGTAGTGAGACGCATCACTGACAGCAAGATGGTTCACTGGTACTGACAGCAAAAGACAGCATGAAAACACACTTAACACTTCTGACTGTATGCAGCTGACACAAAAGAATATAGGGCAGAATTATAGTATTGGAATTTATGGGTTTTTTAAAAGATGGAGAGAAAAATGAGTTTGGATCACTGAAGAAAAGCACGGTTGGATTACACCACTAAGAAGCCTTCTTTAAAAAAGAAGGGAGGGGTGGTAAATGATCCATCAACAAGCCAGAAAATTTTAAGTGAAATTTTAAGTAAATGAGAACAGATTTAAAAAGCCATCACATCCCCAGTTCAAATTCAGGCTCTGTTCAGATGGCAAGAGGCTACAAGATCACACCCACAAGAATCTGCGTTTGCTCCATGGCTTCCCAACCCAACAGGCAAGGGAGGAAACAAGAATTGATGCCTGCAAAATCAACCTAAGCAGGTTTCTGAAAATCCATTCCAGCTCAAGCAAACAAGCCTTTACTCAGCTCAATCAGCCTCCACAGTGATGTCTTCTCACATAAATGATCTCATCTGGCCTTATGATCCAAGGCAAAAACAAGTATTCTTGACATCAGTTCTCTGAGGTTGCTTTCTTTCTTTTCCTGCCAGTTCTCTCAGGATCATTTTGTCTTCTCCCAGCAGTGTTTCTGTCCCACTGCCCAAGGCCCTGCACCACTCCATCCATGTCCTTCCAGGCTCCTTCCAGGCCAGCAGAGCTGGAAGATCAAGACACACTGTCCACACACACCACGTGCTTGTTCAGGAGAATTTAAGCACAAAATATTTTCAGTCCCAGTAAAGTGTCCCAACCACCAGCACCCAGCAAGTACTCACAGCATTCAAACACCCAGCCCTGCTCGTTTGGATGTGGTTGAAAGAGGCAAGTGTGTGGATCACTCCATGGAACCAGCCCCATTGTGACAACCAGAGCTCAGCTCTGCACCCACAGCTGCCAGGGAGGAGGCTTTGCACCTAAACACCTTTCAAGAGATGTTCAGGCACAGCCACAAGGTGCATCTGCCCCTCCAAACTGCAAATCCTGCTGGAAGGGGATGTGGAGCTCACACCTGCTTCACACATTATTCAGAGGACAATAAAGAAATTAATTATGTTTGGAAAGTCACAAGTTATTTATAGCATGACAGCAAATTTGTTGCCAGGAGAGCTTCAAGCAGGTCAGGGTTACAGTACTACAGTCACCTGCACAGGGCATCTAAAATACCTGGGCTGGCCTACACTTGAAATAAAACAGAGTTCAAACATAGCTAGGGCCTTAAAAGCAATCCTCCAGCACGTATTTGCTAAAAATCTTAATGGAAACATCATTTAAAGACCTTTATCAGAAGAGACAGAGATAAGGGTCATGTAACCTGTGGGTGTCTGATTTATTACAGGTGAGCTAGGCAGGGAGACATTCAAACACATCATTAGAAAACAGGGAGGTGGAACAGACTCAGAACAAGCACCTTCTCTTGCAGCAATGCCAATTCTTCACCACAGCTCCAGGCGAGTCACCCTCCCAACATCCCAGTCAAAACTCTGAATCACACACTGAGACAAGAGCAAACAAGGAAAGTGTCCAGCCCCCATTCACTAGGGAATCTGATTACTCAGACTGTCCTGCAGTTAATGGAAAAAGAGACACAGTGTGACAGAGGTGACACAGCCAGACCTGCAAAATCAGTGCTCAGTTTTCCCTCCAGCACCCACAGAGCAACCCATCACCAGCATCTGCCTCCCTCCCTTTCTGCTGCTCACTCTGTTGACAAAACCCAAAGCCTTTTAAGATGCATTTAGTAATAACTGAACTGTTTTTTTTTTTTTTTTAAAGAAAAGTTAGGCCTCTGTTGATTTCACAGGGCAGGACAGGCTGCGTTCATCTTCAGCTGTTCTTACAGAAAACGTGCAGAAACATTTTCTAATTGCAGCAGTGGAGCATCTCTGCATTTGCTCTCCATGCACTTCACAAAGCTACAGAAAGAGGGGCAAAAATGAGGGAATGGGGAGGGAATTTAATAAACATCAACATTCATCATGCAGAAATTCTGTTCAATCACCCACGATTCCGTGATGAAGAGAGCTGACCATGTTTGGTTCATCTTCCCATGCCTGGCTCAAGACAAAGTGGATAAATCCTGGGGCAGTGAGTAAAACCTGTGACCCTTCTTTCTGTGTTTCAATGCTTCTCCTGGATATATTCTTCTTTTACAGGACATCATCTTCTACTTCACAACTGAGAAACCAAGAAACTAATTGCTTCAAAACAGCAAAGAATTCCAGAGTAACTCCAGACTTTTGCTCCAGAGTAACAGAGTAATTCCAGACTTTTACAACGCTGGTGGGAATAAATTCTCAGTGAATATGGCTTCAAAATGTACCCTGTGCCCTCTCTTCCTCTTTCAGCTCGCTAAAATAAGACTTAAGAAGAAATCTGCCAAGAGACCAAAGAAAAAGGCCACCTCTTCTGCTAAGGGAACTAAGGCAAGCAACAATAACCCTCAGCAAAAGCACAAAGATAAAGGTTTCTAAAGCAGCACCACAATCTGAGGGAGCCAGAATGGTTCTCAAGGACTTTAACACCCCGTGATGTGTCCTCCTGCCCTGGGAATGACAGCAGTTCTAAGCTGCCCAATCCCCCCCCAGAAAACAGCAGAGGGCCTCTAGGCAGGTCCTGACAGAAGTATCTGCAGAGTCATTTAAATTTAAAACATTTTAAAACAAAAATAATAAAAAAATAAAATTAAGAAAAGAGAAAGGAAAAAGCTGTGGCTGCCCCTGGATCCCTGGCAGTGTCCAAGGCCAGGCTGGACAGAGTTTGGAGCAGCCTGGGATAATGGAACGTGTCCCTGTCATGGCAGGGGTGGCACTGCATGAGCTTTAACGTCCCTGCCTACCCAAACCAGTCTGGGATCTTTTTTATTCTATAATTGTGTTTCCTTCAACCATTCAGCTCACCTAATTCTGCCCTTTGCCTGACTAGATTAAGTAATTACCAGCGGTATGGCAGCAATGGGAGGACAGTGGTTTCTGGAACATGGAATTATGCCAGAAAAGCTTTGGGATCCAGTTCCCAAGCAGAGGGAGTGGAAGCTCACTGCTGCCTCATTTCACAGCAATGACATCAGCCTGAGCTCTCTGGAAATCTGAAGCCTCTCTCCAGGAGGATGGATCAGTGCTGGGCTCAGAGTGGTCACGGGGCTGCTGAGCACATCAGGTGATTCACACACAAAAGGGATTTCAGTCTTCCTCCACCACCCAGGGGAACCACCAGCAGCCATTTATTTATATATAAGACAAGAGGGATTTATATAATATATGTTAGTGTATATATATATATATAATTATTATATATATAATATAATGTCTCTCACGCCTGAGTAAACGTCACCTAGAAAAGTTTAAGGCTTAACTGCCAGGTTAGCTCATGTTTGTGCAGTGCTTTCAGGATTAAAACACTCTGTGTGCTAAGCATTATCATCAAGTCTAAGAAGGGCAGACTTGGCTCTAGGAGAGATACTAGAATTACATACACACAAATTAAAGCATTTGGATTCTTTCCAGAGCAGATCACTCCGATTTTGTCTTTCTGCTTGTCAGTACACAGCTCCACAAATGTCTGCTTTTTGGAGACATGGGACAGAAATCCACACAGTCAAGTTCCTAAAGGCAAATAATATCAAAAACCATTCTTAAATGGCAGAAGATTATCCTCAAAACAAGGAAAAAAAGCAGCCTCACTTTTGTCATGGGATACCCCACAGAGCTTGAAAAGTCTCAACTTTAAGGCCCATAAAATTTTTCTGACCTTCACAGTGAGACACCAAACCCCATCAATGAGGAACTTTAGCGAAAGAAAAGATCTAAAAGGTTCAACCAAAGTATTATATATAAACATTGAACATTCATATAAATATTTATGTGTTGTAAGTTCCAAAACGAGATTCAGGCAAGAAGCAATCAAATAAAGTTCCAAGTTTCCACAAAAAGCATGGCAGTCTCATGGAAAGCCACAGCAAGTGGCTTCAACCAAACACCCAGCTCAGGTCTCATTCCTCCTATCTGAACAAGCCTCTCTGTATTGTGCTGGCAGTTTCTGGAACAGAGTTCAGTCTTTAATCAAAGTTTATTTTCCTCTTGCAGAACACTGAGTACTCACATATCAAAAGCCTTGACAAAATTCCTAGGGATTCACATTTTTCTTTACTCCTAATGAAAACCAGCCTGGCTGGAGCTGTGAATCTTGTCCTTGTTACTGTGATTCCCAAACTTTGGGTTATGGGGTTGCTGCTCTGGGTGCCCTGAGGAGCATCTGGGCACCCCTGGGGTGGCTCTCACCTACCCCAAAGCAGCAGCAAGGGTAGGTGAGATCCCTCTGCGTAAAATGCAGCAGGGCAGCTTGGAAGGCTGCAACCCAATTTATCTCCCCACAAGTGTTTTGCATATTTGAACCCCAAGTTTGTGATTCAAGCCCTTGCTATGGACAAACAGGAGCCATCCTTGGCCTCATGAGAATAAAAAGATGCTCAAGTATTTGCAATCACAGCAAAAAGAAATAGCTGCTGAGGCTACAAACCCCAGCTGCAAGAGCTACTGAGAGATGTATTAACACTGATTTTCCCAGAAAGGTGTGCACTAGTGAAGAATGTAACAGCTTTCATACATTCTCACATGCAAGAGAGACATCCAAGTGCTCAAGGTATCATTCAAGCATGGTTCTCTATAAAACAGCTTCACTACAGACTCTGGTGTTTAAGAGGGAAAGAGCTGTGAAGTAAAATCTTCCCCACACAGTGAGAATGCAGATATCACAGAGTCTCTCTCCCATATGGATTCTGAACTGTCTGCTAGGGAAATTAAAAACTACCCATTAAGCTTTCTTTCTCTGCTTTCAGAGAAACTGGAACAGAATCAGGGGACTGATCTACCCAACAGCTCCCAGAGCTGCTGGGGAAAGGTGAACACACAGCTTTAGGGTATTTGGTAAGGCAAGAGCAGAAATAAAAGCAATTTATTTCAGGAATGATCAGAAGCACTTCCAGCTATAAGAAATCATCCTCCCAATGGCAGCACCCCCATCACGTGCTCAGTGCTTCCTGCAGGACACAAATTCCTGTTGCATGGAAGAGAGGAGAATCTAACATCGAGTGAATGGAGTTTAATCTGTGCTGGCAATCCTCAGGAGCTTTAGCTATCAGGGAGGAGTTTGTTAATTCAGTTCACTGCCAACTCCAGCAGCCTAGCACACCATGTACCCCTCTCCCAACTCCACACTAAAGCTCCCTGTGAAAATGGGAGATTTAACAGGACACACATGCACAAATCTTCCCCCTGTGCAAACTCAACTGCTATAAAGGGAGACCATGTTTTGTCACATCTCCTGAGAATTCTGTCTCCCAGGACCTGTGACTAAAAACTTCACAAAATCACTCAACTGCCACTGCCACCCTCCAAAATTCCCCCAACACAGGACACCTTGAACTTTTTCAACTTCCAACTGCAGAGATTCCCACAAAAGAAATGAGGAAACCATCAAGTTCAGCAGAACACTCTCCAGGAAATAAAACCTTTGCCACGGTCTTACTAACTTATTTTGACAGGCAATATTTCTTGCATCAAGATCTTTGCTTTTATTCCTAGGAATTAAAAGGATGTCCAGTCTTTATGCCCAAAGTTAGAGCCCAGATATTTGAAAGAGGTGGCATTTGAGACAAAGAAGATGACTGATTAGCAGAATTTTTGGGTTTGCTGTATGTCCTCCAAAAGGACAAAGAACTAGTAGCTCTCTCCCAAACATCAGAGCAGTAACAGAAAGAGGATTAAAAATTGACAGAATTTTAATAGAAGAAATCTTAGTAGAAGAACATGTCTGTAACTGGAGCACACTTCAGTGAATGCAAGAAAGAACTGCAGAGCTGCAGTCTAGATGGTCTTATTTTAAAAAGCACACAACTTCAAAGCACTGAGATATGTTCTGCCATGAAGCAGCACTGAACTTGGCTGGCTTCCCTCCTCTCTCCAAACAGCAACAAAGGAACACTGTTCTCCCCCAGCAGACAGCAAACACTGGCACATATTTTCAGGGAGACACCTGTTAGGGCTGGAAGAGCTCAGGGAGTGCAGCAGAGGTGGCCACAGTGACCCAGTGAACCTCAGAGCACCACCATGGCTCTTTTTGATCCCAGCTCTTCCTCAGCTCAATGCAAACAGTTTTACAGGCAGCACAGATGCTTTGTGTTCACCAGGGAAGAGCTACAAGAGGATGTTTAGGCACATTCCATAGATAAAGTCTTACCTCCCAGAGCAGCACTTTCCCCTTATTTCCCTAAGGAAAAAAAAAAACAAAATGCTGCAAAACCCACTTGGGCTTTGGTCAAGGATAATTTATACTTATTTTACTTTAAAGAATCATCTTTGCATGCAAACTATGCCAACTATTCCTGCTAAGAGCCTGTGAAAGCCTCATCCTTGAAGATCTGGAGCAATAGGCAATGCTGTTCCAACTGCAGCTTGAGACACAGAGCACGCACAGGCAATATTTCCTCTCCAGTATATCCTCTTCCATTTAGAAGTGTAGCAGCACATGCCTTCACAGTCTCCAGTTTGGAAGAAAAAAGGGGAGAGTAAGGCTGATGTGAGCTAAAAAGCAGCAGCTACTGGTTTTGGGCAAAACTTTCATCCCCAGAGACACCAGTCCACACTGATACAGGAGAATCCTGATGTTGACCTTCATAAGGCAACAAAGAACTCATGATTTATGTCCTTTGATATAAAAACAGAACTTACCACAAAAATAAAAGCTCCAAGAAGTCTATTGGACCTTATAAACCAAGTCCTGGACAAACTGGTAACTGTATTCAGTTTAATTTATTAAGAACAAATTAATTTGCAACCACTTAATTTCATCTAAAAGCTGACTAAGCAAGGCTTACAGGCTGTTTTCTTACTGACAAGTCACATCTTTAAAAGCTCCTTATCTAACAGCTCTCTGCTTTTGCCACAGCAAGTCAGAAAACTGAGATAAAACACCAGTGGTGCAGAAGTCAGAAACAAGGCACCAAGATGTAGGAACTGAACCATGTTGAAGTATTTTGCATCCTGCTATCCACATAAAGATACAAATTCTAGAAGAGATGTTAAACCTCGTGTTTCAGACTTTAGAATAACCTCTAACCAACAGGGATGAACTCCACCACACACATTAAGATTCCATATTCAAGCTCTCAAAACACGCTTGCTTTTACCCAGAGACCTACACCTCACCTCCTGCTTGTCCTAAAACCTGCTTTAATAAAAGTATATTGAGATTGCATTGAAAAAGAGACTGCAGGTTTCCTCCTTGCAGCCAATAAACTCAACCATACCTGTAACTACAGAGATGAGAGCAAGGGCCTCAAACTGCTGGGGTCTAAATAAACACAGAGGCTTCTTTAAAATGTTGGTTGTACACCATGCACAGAGTGTGTACACACATACACACACACTCCAAAATGCTTCCAAGCCTTTCAAAACTCACTATAAATTCATGCAAGTCCTTCACAATTCCCTATAGCTTAAAAAACACAAGAAGTTATAAAAAGGACTGTACGTCACATGAGAAAGAGAAAACAAAACCATTTTTATTTTGGAACAGTCGGATTCAGCTGCTGTTTGGGAAACATATAGTCAATTACATTTATTTCTGTGACTCAGGATTCCTGCAGCCTGCTTCTCTTCCCAGAGATACCTGAGTTATCCCTTCAGCATTTTCCAGCTTTCTGCTGGGCTGTTATGTGGCCACAGTCCTTCAGCTCACGTCTGATGATGAACACAATCCTGCAGAAGAGCAGAATGCTGCTGATTCTTTGTAAAAGAGCTCCCCAGAACGCAGTATTAATTTAATCTCATTTAAAACAGATTCAGCATTTCACTCTGCAAGGGAGAGATGCTTTCTACTATGTCAAGGCAGCGAGCAAGAAATCAAAATAATGAGTTCAGAGCCACATTGCTGGGTTCACACAGACTGGGATTCCATAACGTGAAAGAATAAACTGTTGTCTTGAGCAATTAAGCAGCATTTTCTATTACAAAAGTACATCCTCCTTGGGCGTCAGTAAGCACCACAGTGATTCCAAGCAACTCAGCTGCTCTTAATAAAAAAAAAAAAATAATAATAAAAAAAGAAATCCTATTTCTGGCTGGCAAGGTGAGTTACTGGAAGGCTCTTTCCTTGTCAAGGACAATGCGGGTCTGTATCGAGCAGACGTGGCAGGTTTGCCACAGCCACACGGCTCCTCCCTGTTGTAAATGCAAACAGGGGAGCTCCTGCCTCACCTGCAGGAGCAAGGGGAGGGACAGGGAGAGGAGGCAACCACAGACAGGCTGGGAAAGCACAGACAGGCTGGGGAGAGGACAGGCAGCAACAGGGAACCGTGCCCTTGACACCCAGGGGTGATTTTCAGCTTCTCTCCCTCCCTACATAAACTGTGAGGTACCTCTGCAAACCAGGAACCCCACGTAGCCATGATGTTTTCTGAAAAATCCTTTCCTTAGGATTTTTTCTCCTGAGAAGCTGAGAGGCCTCAGGAACAAAATGTAAACAATG
>JAWWEY010000114.1:947596-972189 GCA_035582745.1 Loriotus luctuosus
CCTTCTTTTTCTATTCTTAGCTAGCCTTCTGATGAAATCCTTTCTTCTATTCTTTTAGTATAGTTTTAATATAATATCTATCATAAAATAATAAATCAAGCCTTGTGAAACATGGAGTCAGATCCTCATCTCTTCCCTCATCCTCAGACCCTGTGAACACCTCACACCCCCAGAGCTGGGGCAGCCCAGGAACCCCACAGCAGCAGCTCTGTGGGGCTCATGTCACTGCTGCCACTTTGGGGATGGGACCTTCTGCTCTGCCCCAAAACAGCTGAGACCTCACCCAAGAAAGTTCAATTGAAAACAATGCATCAAACTCCCTCTGGGATGAAAGCCAACACTGCCCTATCTGAGACACCCAACTCCATGGTCCACAGAGCAGGAGAAAAGGGAGAAGCTCTTCTGCATGATCTAGAGAAGATCAGAAAGTTCAGGGTACAAGGTGGAAAGAGAAGCCATGGGAACAAGAAGTGGTGAGAAAACACCAAGAACTGAATTATTTCAGGCTATAAAGAGATGTTATATCTTAATTGTGTCAGGACACATAAAAATGGTCTTTATCCCCCCATTTCATCCATATTTCCTAGAGCCAAATCAAAACCACCTTTCTGTATCACCCCCATCTCTCCAGAAGTTATTCATGTCACACACTCTGTTGGCTGCTCCACCAGAAATTTATTTTTCTTGGATAGATTTTCCTCAGCCCTTTCAATCAGGTTCAGCCAAGACACACTCTCTACTCCAGGACTTTTCACAAGGACTAGATAATGTTTGTTTCATGCCAAGACACAAGGCAGGAGAGAGAATAAAAGTATCTGTAGAGCAATCAGGCCACTTTCTACCTTCTGAGCAAACTCCACTGCATTTCAAGTGCCACAGTCTGGAGCATCTCATACTCTAATTTTATTTTCAAGCTGTGTGAAGTCTGCAATAAATATCCAGCATTTCTATAAGAAGTTGGAAAGGGAGAAAAGAGAGAGGAATATTAGTCTGTTTCTTTAATTTGGACCTTTGGCAACCAACAGTATGTTCTTTAATACTGGGCTCCAAGTTGCAAGAATGGATTCTTCCTGAATATGGGATATTTTTAGAAGATGTTTTGATTGGTGGCATTGAAACATCTGATCCAAGCAGCAGAGCTCATCGTTATCCCAAATCTCAGTCTCTCAAAAAATCAAGACATCAATCTCATCAGGAGGATTTTTTATCAAAGATGTGTTCAGGAGGGTTTTCCTGTTCTTTTGGGGGAAGAGGGAGTGGGAGTGAATGGAGCATTACTCACCCTGCAGTCAGCACTTTCTAGGAGTTGGGCTTTTCTAGAGACATGAATACTAGGCCTTTTTTTTAATTTATTTTTTTTATTTACAAGCAGAAGCAAAGCATGTCACACTCACATACCTAAAAGCCAGCATAAGAGGCAAAAAAACTGAACTGGGGCAACTTTCAGTCAAGTAATCCATGAGGAAAGGCAGCAAATGAGAATAGTTTGGAGTATTACACCATCATCCAGACCTTAATGCTTGGTAAAACTACAAAAAGGTTCACACAAAGGACAGAACAGAGGTTCTCAGCCCACGGGGACTTTTGTCAGAGTGCTGCAAACAGGCTGAGCCCTCCCTGCCCCAGGGATGCTCCCCATCCATTGCAGGGTACCCCAGCCTGAGCTGAGGGTTCCCAGCTTTGGGACAGAGTCCTTCTCCCGGCCCATCCAACTCCCTGCACGTGTCACAAGAAAGCCTACAACGCATGGGAGGTTTTCAAACACACTCACAAACTCTGAAGCCAAGAGTTTCACAACAAAAGCCGACACAAAAGTCATTGTAGCAGGAACAAAGAGCCGTGGCTGCGAGTCCATTGCTGCACAGCCTGCAAGGGTCCAGAGGGCCAAGCAGGACCTGCAGCCAAACCATTACACATTTGCACCTCCCCAGATCTAGAGGATTCCCAGTTCTGGAAGAGATAGGAAAATTTTTTTTCATTAGAGGAGCTGGAAGGAGCTGTGGTAAGAACTAGAACTGTGATCAGCCAGTGTAGCTCTGCACTGTCAGCTCCCTTGAAGAGCCAGGGAGTTCATGACTACTAGAGAGGGTGGGATGTTTTCATCTAAATAAAAAAGAAAAGAGCCTTGGTAAAAGGGAAAATGTCCCTCTGAAATTATCATACAATCTCGTGCAATAAATGCAGCTTTAGAAGTGACATTACCCAGCTCTGAGCTAACAGGCAATTACAGTGACTGGAAAAGAGATTTTTGCACGGATTTCTACATTCTCCAAGACCTCTCTGTGAATGAAGACAACACTTTTCCATCAGCTCTCTGCCCTAGTGTGTGTCAAAACCTGATCAGAGGTTCGATGGAGATGATTAATCCTGGAGGGAGCCAGCAGCTGCTGCTCTGCTCTCTCTGTGGCAGGGAGGAAGAAGAGGAGGAGGAGGAGGAGGGGATCTACCTGTCTCCTTTCTGAGACAGCAGCATGAGCCACAGTTAAGGAGATAATCACAAATTCTCAGAACCCCCTTTATCCCACCAAGCATCAGCTAAATAAATAAACCAAAATGCTTTTGCACAAACTACTCTCAGAAATGAAGTGAAGCCCAGGAGGGCTCCATTACTTCAATTAATACTCCCATTTGTACCAGGTCAGCAGTTCCCAAGGGCAGCAAGGACAGGCACATCCCACTATTCCTCATCCAACAAAATCCCCAATGGCTGGGCAATGAGCATCCAACTCACTTTAAAACTCCAGCAGAGTTCTGTGAGACCCAACAGTAGAAAAAGAAAAAGAAGGAAAAAAAAAAAAAAGAGAAAAAGCTTCCCTGGATATGCTTTCTTGAAAATTTTGGTTGCAGTCTCTCGAACTGGAAGGAAAATTACAGTTTTACAGAATCACAGAATGGTTTGGGTTGGGAAGGTACCTTAAAGTTCATCCAATGCCATCCCTGCCATGGGCAAGGACACCTTCCACTGTCCCAGGCTGCTCCAAGTCCCATCCAACCTGGCCTTGGGCACTGCCAGGGAGCCAGAGGCAGCCCCAGCTGCTCTGGGCAGCAAAGTTTTCTCCCATGCCTAATAAATTTAAGTAAAACCATTTTTTTCCCCCAGAATGACAACTGCAGCAAGCCCAGAACAGGAAGATCACTTTATGTACTAGTTTGACTAGTTGAAAAATTCAAACACCTACATCAGAGAGGAAAAAAAAATCCTACCAGAAAGCTCCAAAAGGAGGAGGGGGGGAAACTTCAATTATGTAAGGCAAAGATTGAAAGTAGCCAAGTGCTCTGCATGCAGATGGTTGTTAACAAGCAGACAAGAAGTAGATGAAAGGGATTTTGAGGAATGCCGCGACATCAGAGGAAAACAATAAAGAGAGGATTCCTCCAGCAGATTCACCCAGTAACACGGGGCTCCAGAACAGACCCTCATTAGTGGGGACCACCTCGTTAGTCTGTGAGGGGCTGCAGAGGTTCCCTCCCTGCTGGAGTCCTGCAGTCATTGCTGTTCCAAGCACCACAGCTAAAAGCAGCTGGGAATTTACAACCAGAATCTTCATAGACGTGACAACAATGAACAAAACACCCACTACGTTTTCTCCTCATCCTCCTCTTTCAAGGAGCTGCATCACTGAGCACTACAAAGTTTTCACAGAGC
This sequence comes from Loriotus luctuosus, assembly GCA_035582745.1. NCBI lineage: Eukaryota > Metazoa > Chordata > Aves > Passeriformes > Thraupidae > Loriotus > Loriotus luctuosus. The sequence continues at coordinate 951,243 of JAWWEY010000114.1, forward strand.
ATCTTTTTATTGTGGGAGCAAAAGAGGCACAGGGTGGGATTGTTGGGGTGTTCGTGCAGAGCCAGGAGTTGGACTGGGTGATCCTCTTCCAACTCCAGATATCCTGTGATAATTTTCACTAAAGCCACTGAAACACTCAAGCAAGTCATTTTTCCTTTAATTTTTCAGAGAGGAGCACCTTGTCCTGGCACACAAATTCATTGCTCAAGCACAAGAAAACATTGGCACAATAACCAACCCAATTTGCAGAGCAGCTAATCTGATCAGGGCTTACCTGTACCCAGCCTGGAGGGCTTTGGTTTCAGGAGTTTAACATAATCAAAGCATGCCTGGTACAGAGAGAAAAGGGGGAAAAACAAAGGCAGAGCTGTGCCACTGACAACTAGGATGGGTCATGAAAATTTTCTCTCCTCAGAGGATCCCATTTTGAAATAAATACTATCTCAAGAGGCAGCATGCAGGAGAATTAGCTGCAAAAAGAAACAGAACTCTTTCCATTCAAAAGACCTGGCCATGAATACTCGAGGAGGGATACTGGGGCAGGTCTGACAAGTGAAAGATGCACACAAAAGAGTGAACCAGCACAGAACCACTGTAACTGGAGACAGATGTAATACCAGCCTGTTAGGAAGAATTTAAAATGCAAGAAAAAGGCAGTCCAAAAAAGAAAAACCAGCAGTTACACACTTCATAAAACCAGGTTAACATCTAATACACAACACAACGTCAATCAGAGCCTTCAGGTAAGATTTTTTACAAGTATTACTTATTAAAAGTAGGCTTAAATAAGTCAGAGTTAAGCTGGTTCGGGCTTCCTGCCCATTTCCAGAGGCAGGGAGAGGGGGATGGTGGGGGGAGAGAGAGGGCTGAGTATAGAAAGCAGTCTTTAGGCACAATATGAATCACCACACTGAGGAATCTTCCTTAAGTGGCTGGCTACTACTCAAACAGATTTATTTTATTTAAAATGGGATGATTTTGACCAATATACGCACAACGAACCCTGGAGAAGTCATTACACGACACTCAGCTGTGTCTATCACAATGAAAAATACTTGAAAATTAATTTGTATCAATTTAATCCACCCTGACGTAGGAAAAGTGGTTAATGCCTTGGGAGATTTCCTAATGTGTTTAGTTTCTTAACATTATTTTCTGCTGTCTCAGTATAAACAGCACCTTGCCTTTGACTTTCAGAAATCTCTGCTAATGGCAGGAGAGTTACCTCTGACATGAAAGGAGCAGAGAGAGAATAATTTTCTTGTTTTAGCCTGAGACAGTAAAAGCCAACACCACAAAATGTTGCATACATGGAGCAAGAGCCCTGGAAGTGTTCTGCATTCAAAATGTAGATCTACAGAAGGCTGATTGTCTCATTTTTTTGAAATAGCCAGCACGGGAATAGCAGAAGTCACATGGAGAAGGGCTCCAATTCACACAAAAATAGGCAGATTTAGCTGCTGCGATTTTTATTCATGCAACTGTCCCAGCCTAGGAATAGCAACGGCTGCTGAACAGAAATATTTTCCCCCTGGCCACTGGGATGTGGGAGAAAAAAGTCACCAGGAACAGGAAGAGCCACCACCTCCTCCCATCAAAGCACAGGGAGCACGACAGTTCAATTTTGCCAGAGCAGAGCCAGGATCACTGAGCACTGAAGCTGTGCCCTGCTCAGACAGATCTCTGTCCCAATTTCTGTCTCTGGCACCCACAAAAAAACCTCTCTGGTTCCCTCTCAGGAGTAGATTTGCTAATGCAACATCACCAGCCCTGAAACAGCCAAAGCTCAGCCCTGGGTATTAAAGGGGAGCCACCAGGGAATTCAGGAAATGCACATTGAGCCTATGAGCCACTTCAAGGCTTCTAAATGAAGACAACCAAATTTATCTCAACTAAGCCTAGAGCCCCCCATGAATGCCAATGGGTAACAGCTCCAAATTTTTAACATCATGGAAGGAGATGAAGCTCCAACTGCACATGGGCTGGGATGAGAAACACTTTAGAGACAAAATGTTCTTTACCTGGACCAGGAGAACGAGCAACAGCAGATATTCCAAGCTTCACCCTACAGCACCACAGAGGAAAGACTTCGTGGAAAACATTCCCCAGATGACTGAAGCTCTCTTATTTTCCTGTTTGCTGGCCAAGACCAGTTCAATCTATGGATGGCTGCTCACTCCAGGCACTACATCAAACCCTCCCCTCTGCCTCCCATCACACACATTTCCCTCCAATTCACACTGCTTTCCATTAATATTTGAAAGTCCTCCCTTACACAAATAAAATTCTTGCAACATTTCTTACAACATCATTATGTGTTACTATGGAAACTGCAAAAATGTCACAAAATACAAAAGCCTAAAGCTCTGCTGCATGAGGAGAACCCTGATCATCCCTAGTTCCCTCTTTGGGTAATTTGATGATCAAATGTTTCGAGCCTAATATTAAAAAAGTCACTATTATAGTGTGTAGGGGGGGTTGGTTTGGGGTTTTTTTGGCATTGCTTAAATTACTGAATATTTCATTAAGCCAGCAGCCAAATGAAGTCACTTTTCACAAATCCACCCTGTAAGGAGGCACTTCTGAGGCAGTAAGATGACATTCAAAACTCTCTGGAATTCCATTCTGAGCAGAGCAGCTGTGGCTAACCCTGGATCCCTCCAAGTTTCCCAGGCCAGGCTGGACACTGGGATTTGGAGCAGCCTGGGACAGCAGGAGGTGTCCCTGCCATGGTAGGGGTGGCACTGGATGGACTTAAAGGTCCTTTCCCACCTAAAGCATTCTGAGATTCTGTGAATGCTGCACAGACTGGACAGACAGGAGCTCTACCCCTTTAAAGCAGAGGCTCTTTGAGAATCAGGGAGTTGTGCAGAGAGCACCCTGTGCTCATTCATAACCAGCAGGGATTGAAGTGCCTCAGCAGCAGGCGCGTCACGGGATGTGCCAGCCGAGCTGTGCCACCACTATGGCAGGGAACATCTCGCTGTGCAGCTGAGACACCGTGCCTGCACACGAGCATGGGGAGAGAACAGCCATCTGCCAGGAGCTCACCCCACTAACCTGACACATCCTAGCCCCAAACACACCCTGGGCTGCCCTCAATGCTGGGGCTGCCCTCCCTGCCCATGGTGACCCTCCTGGGGTTGCCTTCCCTGCCTGAATCTCCCATCCCTGCCCGGGCTGCCCTCCCTACCTGGGGTTGCTCTCCCCACCTGGAGCTGCCCTCCCTGCCCGGGGTGACCCTCCTTGCCTGGGTCTGCTCTCCCTGCCCAGCACAGCCAGGACAGCGCTGGCATGGCACACCTTGGCACATGGGAGGCACGCTTTGGCACAGAGCTCAGGCTGGTTTGGGAGGGGCAGGAAAAGGGAAAACACCCTCCACATGACCAATGTGCTGCAGAATTTTTGAGCCTGTAACAAAAGCAGTGAACAGGAAGTCTGAACAGCACAAGACTCTGACTGTCCCCTTTTAAACATTCTCCTTCACCAAAGCATCATGCCCCTCACTGCTGATGCAATGCAGTGAAACAGCACATTTTACAGGAAAATCCCAGGCATCCTTAGCAAATCCTTAACTCGGCATGCCTGTGCCAGGTACCCTTCCCATAAATAGCTTGTTCAGTGCTGAGGTCAAACCTGGAGCAGGCATTCCAGAAAGTAACCTTATCCCAGGGAAGGTCAGAGGGGGGTGAAAAGAAATAGGACGGAAAAAAAAAGAAAAAAAGGTGAAGAAAAGAAGGAGCTGGATCTTACTTAAGCAAACCATTCCAGTACTTCAAGTGAAAGCAAATCTTTTAAATGCAGAGAGCCACAACCAGAGACAACTCCAAATGCACTGGAGAGTTGAATCAGTCCCAGCTGGCTCCAGAGATGAGAAGGGCGACTGCAACAAACCCAACGGCAATTCAAGCTTCTCTTCCCACTTCCCATCTGAATTCCTAGTCAATACACAGGCCCTCACCTATTTATATTTTTAAGGCCTTCCTTTCATTCCAAAATCCAGCAAATAAAACCTAAGCCAATTTTTTTAATTCTCTCCTACCTAAAGTGTTTTATCTGAGGATGGCCCAGCAGAGACACTGAGCTCTCCAAGCCTTTGAAAGGAGACACTTGCAAAACGCCCCACATCAAGGGTGTGCCCAAAACACACTCTGTGGAAAAATCTCTTGGGGTAGTGCCAGTTTAGCAAGAAAAACATTTTCCCCCAGCTGGAAGTCTAGCACTGCTGAGCGAGTGCAACCAGAACGGATCTGCAGGAGGAGAGAACAGAAGGGGGGGAAGCCAATGTCACTGCAGAATGAAGCCCCAAAACTTTGAGGAAGACACCTGGGAGTACCTTTACAACCTCTTCCTTAAGGAATTCCACACTCACCCTTGCTCCACTTGTAATCTCAGCCACGCAGTCGTTTGTTGTCTTCTGTCAGTACCGGCATGAATAAAAATGCAGCTCTGAGCTGGGTCAGCTTGCAGATGCTGGTGTAACACAGTGTAGAAGTCTTTCCCCATCCCCCACAGAGGTACATTACCTTCAATGTTGGAGATTAGCTCTAAACAGGGCCCCTTTCCCTCGCTCAAACACTGACTTCAATTTCAGAGGAGACTGCAGCAAAGCAGATAAATACCACACTGGGTTTTTAACACCAGTTCACATTCACAAACTTCTAAAAAAAATTTTTCTGCTGCTTCAGATGTTGTGACAGGCTTTTTCCAATGAAAAGTAAAGTAAATATTTATACAACCCTATTCACAGTGTCACCCACAACTCCTAGAAAATCTGAACTAGAGCCTGTTCTTACTCGCTGCCCCACTGGGTAAGGGCTAGAGAGACAAAGAGCAGCTTATTGGCAGCACCAGACACAAATCATTCCCAGCCCTCTGCATTATCTTCCACACACCAGGCCAGCCCAGCCTGACAAGCAGGGAGAGAAGACCTGGCTCGGAACAGAACAACCCAAAACGCTGCAGGGGCACTAAAGGCATCTGCCAGAAAGATGCTTTGTCTGCATTGAACACCCCACGCACCCAATTCAAACGTTTTCCTCCACACAGCCCTGATCCAAATGCTATTCCCTGCACGTGGGACCCAGCTCTGAGTGCTGCTTCACAGAATCCCAGATTGCTCTGGGGTGGATGGAAGGGGCTTTCAGCCTAGATAGATAAATTCAAACCAAAGCACCAAACTCCCTCTCAGATGAAGACAACCACGCTGCCTTATCTGAGGTCTGTGGATGGCCACTGACCTACACCAAACCTCCCTGCAATTCTCCACTGGTCTGCACGAGGATCAAGGCTCTAATAAAAGTCAGAAACAACTTATTAGACACCCAGAGTATCTGTAAAAAGTGTACTAGGACCAGCATCTCTTTGAGAAATAAATGACTATTCTTATTTGCCCTCTTTCCTTAAAAGCAAGAGGGACTTGGAGTGTCCTACTTACTTCAGATACCTGATTAAGCATTTTTGAACAATCAGCCACTCTATTGTTCTGCTTTCAAATGCTAAGCAAAAACACTCCAGGATTTGCTCTCTCTTTCTGAAAGAGCTTTCAGCCTGCTTTCCTGACCAACACATCACTGCTGAGACTAACAACTCAGACAACACATAAGTAACTTCTCATAAACAGCTAAAAAATACAGTTAGGCTTGCTGTCATCAGTACCTACAAGCACAGCTTAAATTCAACAAAAAATACCCAAAGTGTCAGGCAGGTGACTGAAAAAGTGATAAAGAGTAAGAGACAAACTTTTAGGATTGCTCTGCACAAATAATTTAGTGAAAGATGTTTGTGACCAGCAGGAAAAGTTTCCTTAGTCCCCATAGTGTGGGATTTGATTTCTGAATTACATGTGGGATCTGCCATCTGAACCACAATTCCATAAAGTCATGGATTTGAGAAATATTATTTAATGGGCTTTGAGATATAGGCTTCATTATCATGTTCTTACTTGAAAAACATAAGGGAAAATATCAGAATCTCTAAATCTCATTTCTCAGTCAGCTGATGCACCAACTGCAGCCACTCCTCAAGCAACCCCCAACCCAAATGCCCCATGCATTCATCTCCAACACAGGACTTGGAGATCAGTGCTGGGAAAAGCAGTTGTGAGAAATGTTAATTACTACTCCAAGCCCAGCAACTCTGAAATCCCAGCAGCACAATGTGACGCAGTGCAGGGAGGAGACAACACACAGGCTGTGAAATGATTCACTGCAACACCCAAGTGCAGAAGGTGCTGGGATTTCCCTTCAGTAAATGGGAATAATTAAAGTGTGCTCAGGCATCGTGGCCATAGGCATCATAACAACCACAAGTGAATACTGCAGGGACTGTCTGACCCTTGGAAAGGTTCTGTGGGAAGCCAGGGGTGTGAGAAGTTGGTCACTAGGAACTTCAGTTCCCTCTCAGCAGCTCAATGCAACTGCCAACCAAACACTGACTTTCCAGATAAGAAAACCTGAGCTAAAAGATAAGTCCCAGTTAAATATTTGGTTTCATTACCTTGTCAGAAAATTTTTCCATGGTACAGACTAAAGTTGAACTAAATCACCTACCACTCACCAGCTCATGTCTACATCACTGCATAGCATAGGTCACCAACCAGCCAAAAATAATTGACAAATTCTGATTAAACTTGTCTGCAGGCAAATCCAACACAACCAAAGAAACCACCATTCTGAGAAGAGTAACTACTATAAAAGTGCATAAGCCACATGAAATATTTCCTATTTAAATGTATTAGCACAGGGACACAGAAACAACAGGACTTTGGTGACTTTCTAAACCATCACTCAGCCACATAAACCAGATTTCAGCCAGCAGCCCTCCAGCACTGGGAAGAATTCCATGTCCTTCTCTGAACCACGTTTCACAAGCAGTTCCAGCATGCTGACAGCAACATAAAACCATGGAATGGTTTAGGCTGGAAGGGACCTTAAAGCTTATCCAGGGCCACCCCTGCCATGGCAGGGACACATCCACTGTCCCAGGTTGCTCCAAGCCCTGTCCAACCTGGCCTTGGGCACTGCCAGGGATCCAGGGGCAGCCCCAGCTGCTCTGGGCACCTGTGCCAGGGCCTGCCCACCCCCAAAGGGCACCTGGGCTCTTTCACAGTCGCACAGGTTTCTCAGGCACTGCTGCCTCCAGTCACACCCAGCCAAGGAAGTTTGGATTCTCCTCAGGGGAGACTCCCACCTGCCTTCCTCATCTCCCAGCAAAGGCAAAGCTGCTCTCTCCTGATCCTCACTCTGCACTGCTCACACCTCTAGGCAATCTCAGCTGTGAAGCAGACCTGTGCATTGCTAACCTGCAGCAGACACAATCCAGCACGGTGGTCCTTGATGCACACAAAGCAAAGGACTGAGCACAACCCAGCCCTGCCTGCACACACCTGCCTTGCCCATCGGCAGCCTGAGAACCAGGAGCACCTTGTTAAACCAAGCCCATGGCTGGCAGGGCTTCCCAAAGGTGTAACAAATCCCTCCCTGCTTTGTTTATGCATCACATGATGGCCTGGTTATGCACCTGAATGACAGCACCTTCCTGGGCAGCAGGTCTGGGAGTGCTTTAAAAGGACCTACCAAGTTCTGATACGTCCCTAACACTACTGGAATGAAGAATTTCTCAGGGAGATGGTGCTCTGTAGCTGAGATCAGACAGATCAGAATAGTACAAATGCTTCAAAGTCTGTCCTTGACCAGATACCAGCTCTGGAATGTCACCACACCAGAAAAACTCAAAGGTCAGCCCTTATCTAAGCATGATGTAAACGTGTCTTTGTCTCTTTTGGGTGCTCCTACTTGAATCTCTGAGGTGGTCAGTGACATGGCCACTCGTGGCCAGCAGGTTCTGAGTCACTGCTGGTGCCACAACTCTCACTACAGGTCTAGAAGCAAACAGCAGATTTTTTTTTTGGGGGGGGGAAAGCAAGGGCATCCAGAAGCAATGCAGAACCAAGGGATGGTGACTGAGCAATGAGAAGTGTATAGAATCACAGAACTGCTGGGGTTGGAAGGGACCTCTGGAGATCACCCAAGGCAGGGTCTCCTAAAGCAGGTTACACACAACATATCCAGGTGGGTTTGGAATGTCTCCATTCTACACTGAGATATTCCATCTCACTATCAAAATTAAAATAATCAGGGTTCATGTCTTCCTTCTACAGAAGTAAATTCAGAAAGACAAAAACTCCAGCCCTCCTTGAGCAGCCTGTGCACTCACCCTAATGTCCAACATGGCTCTGTACCATCAACTGGCCCAAGGCAGCTCCCAGGTGGAAAACTCAGCTCTTCCCTTCCTGCCTCCTAGCACTGCTGGAGAAGAATGGTATTTAGATGTGCTCAGAAGCTTTTACCAGCTCTTAAGGGTGACTTGAGGAGTTCCACTAACAAGCACCAACATGCATTGAGGCTGAGCAGCGCCAGAGCTTGGGCTGGTGTCACAGCATCCATCCAACAGGACGGTCAGTGCAGGGATGGCTCATTACTGAACAGCCACAGGCACCAACTTTACACGGGCTTTGGTGGGCCTGGCCCAGATGCCAGTGTGCATACACACCAGCTTCTGAACCCAGAGACAGCAGAGGGATCAGCCTTTTTATTAGCTTTTGCATCCTGGGCTTTTTAAGAGCACTCAGAACGCGAAGGCATGACTAACGCAAGGGGCGGAAAAGGCAGCAAAGAATTTCACACGCCGTGTCTCTGAATGCTGCACTTCCTCTTGGGATTAAGGGGTGGTAAAGAAATTTCACTTTGCTAGACAACATGTGAAGCCATGAAATCCACAATATGGGAAATTTAATATTATTTTGGACAGATTTTTCATCAAATGTCTCCTCCAATAACTACTACAAGACTTAGAAATACAATTCTGCTACTAAACCCAACAGTAAGTTTGTGGATGTTATAAAACAGGAATAAAGTTACTAAACTCTTGTTTCTAACAGCACAAGAACCCCTTTATGTCCACCCAGGAGAGATCACATGATCAGCTAGCTACCAGCTTTGCACTGGGAGAAACCCAATCTCAAACCACATTTACAGCTTCACATGCAGAAATTCATCCCGCGCCACCATCCCAAAACATAATGTGACATTTAGCTGGAATTTGATATTCAAAAGCTGTAACATCTGTTTACCAGCACTCATCCACACGAGCATGTTTTCAGAGGATGCTGAAGTTACCAAGTGCTCACAGTTCACATCCACCCAGCTCAGTAAAATCTGTGTCACACTAACACAGTCCGGACAACAGGTATCCAAATCCATTCAGAGATTTCTCCAGAGAGATCTGAAGAACTCCAGGACAGTGCAGGAATTCAGAAGTCCTGGTGACTACTTCCAGCCTGGATGTGAAAGCCATTGGCATTCCAGCCAGGACCCCTCTGCCCATGATGGGACCTTTTAGTTGACCGTAATGACACTTCACAGACTGAGGTTCAACACGTCCATCAGAGTGGAAGAGACCATCTACTGATGCAAGCAAGATTTAACAAAGACTAGACTCAGAATACAGCCTTTTAAAAGATTTTTGCAAAATACTGTGGTATGCAGTCCCAGGGAAAATTCCGGGTTTGGAACAAAAAATTCCCTTCCTCCCTGACCTGTCTCAAGACCTTTTGCCTTGAGAAGGATCTTCCTCCTCCACACATATACTGACACCTAATACTTATGCAAACAGCATCCAGTTAACAACATAATTATGAAGCTGTTGTCATCATTTAATGCAACTCACAGACAAGAAGAAAATTCCCAGCAGTAATTTCCCAGATTCAAGAAGGGAACACACTCGTTTCACACTTCCGCTGGCACTTGAACCAAATCCTTTCTGAGTACTTTTTTCCAAGCAGTCCATTTAACAAATAAATTAATTCCCCAATCATAAATATGCTGTCAGCTACACAGATTCAGACTGGCCTTACTTTACACAACAGGTTTACAACAAATATTCCCACTGGAAAACAACAAGTATTTCCTTTCAGGAGACAGGACCAAAGCATCTCGGAGAGAAACATTCCAGGTTTGTATCTGCAGCTCACACTACTCCAGCCAGCCACTATTTCCACAACTTGCTGCTCCAAAAACACCAAAGACTATTTCCAGTAAGCATGAGGAATTTTATCTTCAGTGCTGTATGTGCTGCAAACCACACCACACCAGTTCTAACAATTCTTTGACCTAAGATCATCCAAAATTTAGGGTTCCTACAAAAACCATATTTCTATCTGCCACCTTCCACCTTGCTCCCCACCACCAAAAGGAAACAAGTGAGTGCTACTTACAGTGGTACGTGGGGTTGTTCTGGGTCTGCTTTGGTCAGTTCCTCTTCTTCAACGTCCGACTCTCCCCCCGAGCTGCTGTCAGTGACATCCGAGTCAAAGGCCCGCTCGCTGCATCTCAAGTTGGCCATGCCACTGGCTGTGAATCTCTCCAGTTCCTCTGATATTGAATCACTCTTCAGGAAGTTGCTCAGGCCTTCCGAAGTAGCTGTCTCGCTCGCAGCTTTCCTCAAGGCTGCTTCTGCTTTTCTGGTCAGCATCAGCTGGCTCCGATGCCTCAGGGGGTCCAAGGCTGGAAGCTTGCTCAGCGTTTTCTCCAAGAAGCCGCCCAACTGCTGCTGGATGTGTCTCTCCACCTGCTTGGCCTGCACCACCTGCAAGCGCTTCTGCAGCCGCCGGGCTCGGCTCTCGATGTCCGCCTGCCGCCGCAGCAGGGCCCTCGTCCTCATCTCCGAGTCCAGGGCGCTGTGGTGACCAGGCAGCACGGAGGGCTTCTGCTCCTCCAGCTTACTGCTGCCCACACCGGGCACCCGCGCGTCCCCGCTGCCGCCCTCCAGCACCCACTGCTGCTCTGCGGAGTTTAGGGAGGATTTATTTGCAGTGCTATTATTGCTAAAGGGAGTTGCGTGCTCTGCATCAAGGCTTCTGTGTGGAAGAGTGCAATTGGTCAACCCGGTCTTCAAGTCCCCCAGTTCAGAACCTCCTGTATTATAGTCAACAGTCTGGAGGGCAGCAGAAGGAGAAGCACACTTCCCACCATTCAGAGAATTAGAGTTTTCATGGTCTGAATTGGTACTTTTGGCCAATTTCTTGGCCAAGCCATTCACAGGCGCTTGTGGGAGAGGTGGCTGGCTATTAGTACTCATTGTTTTTAGATTCTCCAAAGTGAATTCCAACACTGGTTGCCTCCCCAACAGATCACTTGTTTTCAGAAAGGACTGAGATAAGAGAGAGTGAGATTTAAGGACTGTCTGCTTGTTGAAGACTCCTTGCAGCTTCAGAGGCTCTTTTGAAGAGACAGATGTTACATCCGAGCAGAGATAAGAGGCCACTAGCGGCTGCAGCTTGCCCAGCTCTTCCTTGGTGGGGTTGTTTCGGAAATCTAGACTGGGATCCTCCGGAGCAATGGCTTTCCTTTTGGTGCCGTTGGCAGCCAGGAGGATGTTGTTGGCGTTGCCGTTGCTCTCGGCACTGCCAGGCGACAAGGTGGAGGACGGGGGAGCCAGCTTGAATCGGATGTGGTGAGCTTCGGCTGCTGCGTCAGTGAGAGCGGGCGCCATCGCAGCCATTCAGCACAGACACACGGGAAGTCCAGCCTCTCCCGCTGCCGAGGCCAGCTCCACTGCCTCCCACTGCCGCTCCCGAGGGCAGCCTGCACGGGGAAGGCAAAACACACGGTCAGGCGCTGCACTTGGGGGAAATAAATCAAAAAACGCTTTGAAAACAGCAGCGAGATGTGGATGCAACGCTCGCGCTTCGCCACGCTGAGCGCGGCCTCCTCCCCCCAGAGCCCCAGCTGCTCAGCAGAGCAGCACCAGGGAACAGAAACAGGAACACACAGCCCTCCAGAAGCCAGGATCTCCCACAGCTGGTGCCTGTCTGTAACTGCTACTCCCATCTTTCACAAAACCCTTCCAGGCCTCCATGAAAGCTCCAGCCCTGGATGCTCCTATTCTTCAATGCCAGCAGCTCACCAACTTCATCATTAAAATCCCTGAGCTACATCTATGAAATAGCTTTCAGTGCTTCTACTGCCAGCTCAGGGGTCTTAAAAATGACAAATTTGACTATAACATGTAACACAGACTGGGCTTGAGGGGAACAAATCTCCATATGCTTAAACTCCCAGTGGCTGAAGGAACCCCACTGCTTCCCTGAAACCAGGATTTCAACAAAGTCTCTTCCCCGGTGTATACGAAACCTACTTTCCCAGAAGTACATTTCCGAATGAGCCAGGTGATTTCCAGTGTTAGCAATTCCCATTTCTCTTTCAAGAGCATGGATTAAGATTAACCCACACACGCACAGAGGAGTTCTACAGTGACTGTCAGAGTAAGCCTGGGTTTAACCCAACTAGAGCAAACAAGTAAAAAGAAATAACTAAAGAACTAAAAACTCTTCGTTTCTCTACACTGTAGCCTCTTCCCACCCATCTACAAGTCTCTGTCATTCACTTTCCTTACCACTGAAACTGTCAGTGTTTTTAAATGCCTTTTTAAATTGCATTCAAATAACCCACTGGCTGTGCTGCCAGTGAAACAGTTACTTGATTTTCCTTTTACTGCTGAAGCTATTTAGCATCTTCATGAGATATTTCACATCAACTTAATAATAAAAAGTTGCCCTGATCTCTTGCCTGATATGCCAATCCTCTAATTTCACATAAATTTGCATAAGCTTGTTGTAGCTGTTCATTAACACACCCCAATGACCATATTAATGCACCACTTTACAGGAAAAGCAAGGACTATCTGAAGTTTTAATATGTTTAACAAGGAAAATTTCACAGCCAGTTTTGTTTCTGGGCTCATCCAGTTGCTCCCAACATCAGATTCAGGTGCTTCTCCATAATAGGGAACAGAAAGACATCAAGGCTGAAAATCAAAGTACTAGAACCTGAATTTTTGTGAAAAGTCAGAGATGAGGTAGAGAAACAAACCCACATTCCCATGGAGGGAAGGTTCAAAATTATTTACTGTGTGGTTTCCAATGAGTACATACATTGGGTCAACTGTCCAGCCCTTCACCAGGTCCAAAACACAAACCCTCCACAGTCCTGGAATCCCAAAATGATTTCCATCTGTTCATTCTCCAGCCTGGACTGGTCCTGAGGGCTGTCCTTCCCCTGCTAACAGTCTCTCTAACTCACTCTCCATAAAATCCAGTTAGGTGACAGAGGAAGGAGACAGGGAAGGAAGAATACACTCCCAGAGGAACCCACTTAAAAAAAACTGCTGCAGCAGAAATATGCTGGAGGAGAGTTCAGGCTTCCCAAGTCCCCAGCTCACAGAACTTACAGTATTCTGTAATTGACTACACTTTATCCTTACTAAAAAAGGATCTGCATGTCTAAAAGTTTAGGCCACACTCACTGAAAATGGTTTTTAGTCACCATTTGGGTCCATAAATAAAAACTGAACATGCCTATTCAGGGAAGAAAGAAAAAAAAGGAACTTGCAGGGAACTTTCCACTTGTAGCTAAGACACCCTTGGGAGAGGAGGGAGGAAGACTGTCAGAATAAAGACTTCCTCCACTCCTGCCTCCTTCCAAGACCTTCACTAGAGACACACACACTGGGAATGACTGCCCCTAACAGGTTCCCAGTTCTGCAGAAACATGTGGGTTTCCCTTCCAGAGGGAATGCTGGCTCAGGGCTCTCCACCACAGCTCCCACCAGACATCCATCCACAGTGGCTTTGGAAACACCCTAGTGCAAAAAGAGCAGAAACCCCTCCCCTTGGAGCTAATGACTCTTCATGAACATAGCCACACAGCCAGGAGTTTGCAGGAGATGTCTGGGGTGAGTTAATTTGTAGGTCACCAACTTAAATTAACAGAAGTGGGAAACGGAAGCAAAACTCTGACCCTGCTTTTTCCTCCGGGTTAGCAAACCCACTTGGAAACAGCAAATCCTCCTGCTAAGCCACTGCAAACCTCCTTGGTTCCACTTTTCGTTGAGTGGACAGCATTTAGAATACTTTGGAAGCCTGGAAAGCCTCCCCTAAGAATAAGGCTTTGTTCTAGTAGCTTAAAGATGACCTCCAAAAATTATTGGGCCTATTTTTTGTATTTTATTTAAGTCCTTATAAACTCTCTGTGTGCTGGACAGCACTGGCTCCTCTAACACTGAATTAGATCTCAACTTTTATGAGCAACCCTGGAAAAGACATTAAGGAACATCTGTAAGCATGTTCCCTCCCTCTGTTTATAGTGTTGTTATTAAAGCTGTATTACACTTATCTGGAATTTCTTCCTAACAGGGAATTGGAGGGGAGAAGGTGTTAAGGCAATCTGAGGAAGGAGAATAAAGAAAAGGAAGGGTCACAGAATGGGAAGGTCATTCACACAGTCTAAGGAACTTTCAGAACATTCTGCTAAGTCTTACAGTAATTCCAAGAATTATCCCCAATCTGTTGCCTGCTCCTGGGACCCAAACTGTGCTGGCAATTTCTACTGCAACTGCTGTCACCCATCAGTATTAGCAGATCCATGTGAGCACCCTCAGTCTCTTTTCACTGTTTCCCTGCCAAGGGTCTTTAATTCCCAGCCCTCAAGGTGACACATGTGGGACCAAGAGGTTTCTGCTGTGGCACCAGCCCTGCTATCAGAGAGCTGCCAGGGTGACTGGACACTGCTCCAGCTCCACCAGCACAGCTCAACCCCAGCCCAGCCTCCAGCAGCCCTGGCACAACCCCTGCACTAGACTTGGCTTGGCCAGGTCCAGGAGGAGCTGCCTCTGGAAGGCCAGCGTGGTGTTTACAGCGTGTCTTTAGCTAATCCTGAATGAACATTGTACATTTTCCCTTCAGAAGTAGAGCACTGCCAGAGCACCTAGCAGTAATTAACAGCGCCAAGATGAAAGGCTGCAGCAAGCAGGTAAAACCAGGGTAACCGTAACTCGCCCATCTTCCCTCGCTGCCCACGAGTGCACGGGAGGCAGCAGAGCCACCAGGGCTCCTTGGGGGGATTCCTGACCCAACACTGCAGCTCCTGGAACTCTGAGCAGAGGGAGGAGGGGGACACGGCTGGGGCAGAGATGGGAGGTCAGAGGGCAGGAGGAACACACCCAGTCACACTACACCAGGAGCAGGACCAGGTCATGACATCCCTGAAAACAATCCCCTGGCCTGCTGACTTATTCAACACCCTCTGCTTCTAAAACCCATTTTTACAATCAGACATTGAAAGGAGAACTGGGTTTCCAAGCACATGATTTTGTGCAGTACCCCAGAAAACAAGCCCAAGACAAACACAGGAAGTTTTGGCTCTCTGAATTCTTTGTGGAAGGAACTTCTTGGGGAGAAACCAGGCACTGTGCTTCCAGCGAGGGTCATGAGAAACATGGGGAGCTCGGAGCACTGGACACAGGAGGCACCAGTTTGCCTCTGGAAGGGCTGTGTGTGCTCTTTTCCCACCCACCTGGCTCCATCACCTGTGCCCTCCATCCCTCCCTGCACTGCCTGGCCACACACACCTACCTCACACATTTACATTCCTGGATTACGGTTTAACTCCCCGACATGACCCCAAATTCTGCACTACTGCACCCTGAAAGCCCTTCAGGCCAAGCTGTCCCCAACACCCATTTCCTGATGCACACAAAGGTGCTGTTAGAAGCAACAGAAGCAGAGTTACCCCGAAGGAAGTGAGCATTATACCAATTCCCACTTCCCCTCTCCTCCCCCACTACAAATCAACAGCGCAGCCAACTCTTGAGTCCGTGTGGTTACAAATATGTTTCAGTCAAAAAACCAAAACAAAGCACACAAAAACCCCCAAACTTGGTAAAATAAAATACCTCTACACTTCATTTTGCAAGTAAAACACATCATCTGTGCTAACCTCAGCAGATAACAACACACAGCAACTCCCTGAGTCCTACAAATATTTTCCACATCCACAATGTCCATCTCCCAAAGTTACAACTGTACGTAACAAATTCTCTATGTGCCTTTTGTTATCACCTCTCAACATTTTGTAGTTGTAAGACAGGTGTTTACCAATTTAGAAAGGGATTTACATGAGAAGTAACTCTCAAAGCTTTAATTAAGGAAACGTGACAGGCAAGTACAGGACGATCACCTTATTGATAAGCCAGTTATCACGTGCAGACTGTGTGCTTGCAATGACCCACATTTGGGAAACAGGCTCTTTTTTAAAATATTAATTAAAAAACGGTTAAGAAGATACACAAGAACCAAGATTTTTACAACACACACGTGAGTACATTCCACAGCTACTAACACTACAGACTTGCACCTAATCTCCCAGGGAAATATAAGAATTTTAATAGTAAGAACATACCAGAAATACTACTGAGTTCCACTTTTGTTTGTTTCCAAAGAGAAGCCCTCAAGATTAAACTAAAAGCTGCTGTTTCCACTTCCTTGTCCACATGAGTGGCAGGGTCTGGTCAACTCTGAGATCTCCTTCTGCAAGAATAATTCTCTCTTACGCCTGTGAACTCTCACTGGATATAAATAAACCAAACCAATTGCATCATCTGAGGTAAAGGAGGTTTCATCAATATGATGTCAAAAAGAAAAACAGAAGCCACAAAGCAAGATTAACTGTCATCACTGCCAAAAAAATCTGGAAAAGTGAATAATCCAAAGTAAGAATGCCTTCACCTGGAAAATTAAGTGGCTGGAGATAAAAATACCCATTGCTGTTAAGCTACTCTTCAGAACAAAGTTGCAGTTTAGAGCCAAATCAAAAGAAATATGTTTCAAAAATAATAATGGGACATCTGCAGAAAGCAGCAGCCTGTCAGAGACAAAAAAGAAAAAACAAAATAAAATTTTAGAAAGCTTTAATTGTGAAATCTGGGTCTCCCCCATCCAGTATCAGAAAGATTTTGTTTTTCTTTTGCATAATCTGGGCAAGTTGCCCAGGAAATATGAAGAACTGAACTCAGGACTCAGGGAGCAAGTTAAACAAAAAACAGAATTGTCTTTTAATTTTAAAGATACATTTTCATTCACTAGGTACAGCCATACCCACCTTTGCTCAAAAGCATGTAACTGTTTCCAAAACCCTTAACACCCTCCTGCCCCATAAAGTGGCACCACCTTAATACTTCATATTTTATATGTATTTTTTAGAAGAAGGCATTGGCTGTCACTACAAGAAGTCCTTGGGATAACTGGCCATGTCCTCAAGAGGAAATAACAGCCCAGAGAAGAGCAGAGCTATGTGTCCCAAACCAGCAGACCCCTGCCCACGCTGGCAGCCAAGTTTACAGACTTTATTCTGACTGGAGTTCAGAATCCTCAGGACAGAGAGCTCAGCTGACTGATCTCAGAGGAGAGAGCACAGCCCACCACGGGTGACACCAGCTCCAGAGCAGTTTAAACAAAGGTGATGCTCACTCACACATCACAGGTCCTTTTCCACGGCCGTAATTACAGCCTGAGCTGGGCTTGCTCTTCCTCATTTAGTGCAAAGCAACCTCGCAGTAACCTTCCCATCACATCCTCTCTCTGCAGACCCTGACAGGAAGTTATAAAGACTTCAGAGACATGTTTCCTAACGTTTGAGAGCTGAAAATTAGAAATCTCTAAGGTCCACCTTCTGCTAAGGCCTCTGAGGCCTGAAGCGGCCCCCAATACAGAAATATATATTTCAATTAAACTTTTCTTTCCACCAAATCTGAAAAAAATAAGTTTGCAGCAAGAGATTAACTCAGGCACAGATGAGGACAAGGCCTACTCCGGCTGACAGCCACCCCCATTTCCCCTCTTGAGATTCGATTTTGTTACCTTTCTCCTTCATTTTATCAGATAAACAGCACAGTTTCATCACTAAATTCAGATACTGCACTATCAGAACTCCAGAATTAAGTCTTCCCAACTATTAACATCTCCCATTTCTCATTTGTCTCACTCTCCAAACTCTGGCAGTCACCTGCTGGCTGCACCTCGTGGCAGGAGAGATCCAGACTGGTTTTCTAACTTTCTTTAAAAAACCTGAACAAGACCTTATCCAACCTCTCCTCTTCCAAAAACACAGCTCTGAACTCGGGCTGACAAGGACATGTGCAGGGTTTAATGGAATTATGTTTACTCAAGTTCTGCATCACCCAGACTCTTGCTGATTTGGGTATGACAACTCCTGGCCCAGCTGAGAAAGAACAGAAAGCTTTTATTCCAATTTAAACGATTTGTCACAGAAAACTGCATCCTCCAACATGCAACCAAACTCCTGTTTACAGGGAAGGATTTTCAAACCAAGTCTTTGCTGCTTTTCATTCCAGATAGACATTGTATTCCTGGAAGTCATGAGCAGGGACATGGTATTTATAAAATGCAGCAACGGAAACGCTGCTTCTCAGATCACCTGCAACTGCCCAGTGCTCAGAGCTCTTTTTAATGGAAGGATAAACACTGGGAAGAGAGGCAGAACTTACTCATTATTTGGTCTCATCACCATGTGATCCACCTGAGACCCTTCCAGGAATTAAACTCCCATTTAGGCCTAGGTTGACCCACCTGTTTCTCTCACAGTCCAGTAAAAAAAAATGAACAGAAAAATGCAAAATCAGGTGCTGTTTGGGTTCAGGCTGATACCACTGACCTACACTCAAAAAACAGTGCCAGAAAAAGGCAGTTTTCCACAAGAGGAAAATTGTATGGAAGGGGGTGGGGGGAAAGCCCAGAAATAAAAATATGTGCTGCTTGTCCTTTCTCCCACTCCCCAAGCTTTACCCTTCCCCTTGGGCTGGGCCTAAGAATCCTCAGGCCTTATCTTTACCTCGTTGTCCATTGAGTCTCATCCTGCCTGGAAAAGCCTTTTGAGGTTCCTGAGGACAGGCAGCGAGCGGAGCCCAAGCAGGGAAGGGTGGAGTGCTGGGACTCCAGAGACAGGCTTTGTTCTGGGCGTTCATTAGATAATGGCAGTGGCCTTCACCAAAACACGAGTTATAAACAGGGCAAAGGAAGTGACTTTGGTCACAGAACCGCTCAGTTTTCACCCCTGCCTCTCATGATGTCACACTCTCACCAGCTCTCCGGTTACCGGATGATCTCCGAGAACAAATGGGACTGAAATACAGCTTTCAAAAAAATAAAAGGCAAAAGAGGGGAAAAAAGGCGTAAGAGAAACCCACAGCCACATCTGCCTGGTCATCTGCTGCTTTATCACCTCTGACGAGGGAACACAAGTCATTCCTCATTGCTAAATCATTACAAATCAGCTATAACAGTACCACAACCAAGTTCCACAATTAACTGCTCCTGCAGCATATCAATCCATTAAGCCCCACACAGCTGTGCTACCTTGGCAGTGCGGCTACAGGGGAAAAAAAAAACAAAAAAAAAAAACAAACCACCGTCCCCATCCCTGCCGCGCCAAAGCCGGGCCGCCCGTCCCTGGTGCGCGGGGGTGGGCGGGGAACCGAACCGGGACCGGAGCGGGGAACCAGGAGGGGAACGGAGCGGGGAACCGAGGGGGAACCGGGCCGGGAACCGAGGGGGGAATCGGGAGGGGAACCGGGCCGGGAACCGAACTCGATACCGGCCCGGGGCTCCCCCGGCTCTCTCGCTGCCCCCGGCCCCGCTCTGCTCCACCGCCCCCTCCGCCGATTTAAAACGCTGCTGACTTCTCAATTAAAGAAAAAAAAAATATATATATAATCAGCTTGCCGAGCGTCGCTGTTCCCGTGCCAGAATGGAAATCCAAGAGGATACGCTAAAGCAGGGAAGAGCATCAGAGGCTCCTCCATGAAAACAAAGGCTATAAAAAGGACAAATATGGTTTTAAAGAGAAAACTCCTGCACGCAGGCAGATGCCCGGACTGGCAGAGGTTCGGGGCACACACAGCCACGCTCACAGCTCGGGTAGCCCCGGTGTTTTATCCCCGCAGCAGCGGCACCGACCCACGGCGAGTCCGGCCCGGCCCAGAACCGGCTGCTGCCTCCTCACCTTATTTTCACGGGCACAAAGCACCCTGAACACAACACACGACATGATGTAACCACCGACACTGCCGTGGCCCAAACCAGCTCAAAATATAATGGTCAGTCAAAACAAATAAAAAACCTGCAGTTCCTCCCATATCCTGACCGGTTTCATGGAAAACTACAGTTTGTCATTCAAGTGCATTTTACATAACAGGGAATATAATCTATGGAGTGCCTGCCTTCTGCTCCACCTGGACACAAATTCAAGGAGAGGAGAGATGACACCTCGGTTTGGAAGGTGGGTCTGATTTTTGGGGGGAAAATAAGTTTAGTTCCCAATATATTTAGCGGCTTTATGTTTCCTCCTACATAACCCCCATTTATACCCCAAATGATGGAAATTTCTCCGTAACCAAGCACTGGAAGATGCTAATCCCGTGATGGAAGTAAACACACGTAGGGATCACAGAAAGCATTTCAGGATAGCCGGACTCTTCCAGCTTGTTTGGGCGAAAATAATCCTGGATCGGCAGGGCCCCGGTTCCAAATAAATAAAATACAAAATATGCGGCTGGAAAGTAAATACAGGGAAACGGTTTTGGAGCTCGAAGCCACCTGGAAAATGACGCTATTGTGCACCCCGGGAGCAGGGAGAGCGCCCGGTGACACGGCTCCCGCCGGTGACAGCCCACCGGGATTACCGGCACCGCTCCGCTCCTATTTTCCAGGCGGATTTGGGGCCGCGGGACCTGCTCCCTCCACGCGTTTTGCAAGCTTTGAGGTTATGCAATTTAATTTTTTTTTTCTGTTTACTTTTAAAACTTCGCGTGTGCCCCCCCACCCCAGCCCCCCTTTCCCACCAGGTTAGGGAACGGTGCCCCCCCTTCCTCCCTCCCGTCCGTCCCTTCCCCTCCCCGGGGGCAGCGGCCACGTGAGAGGCCCCGGCCCGACCCTGCGGGACCCCCGGGGCCGGGATTCCAATGTCGAGCGGCGCCGCCGCCCCCCGCCCGCGGCGCC
The DNA here is from genome assembly GCA_035582745.1 of Loriotus luctuosus. Lineage (NCBI taxonomy): Eukaryota > Metazoa > Chordata > Aves > Passeriformes > Thraupidae > Loriotus > Loriotus luctuosus. The sequence goes on from JAWWEY010000114.1 coordinate 972,154, forward strand.
CCCCCCCCGCGCCCCGGGGCGCCGCCGCACCGGGGG